>CAUYSK010128993.1:0-45866 GCA_963575035.1 Avahi laniger
GAATTACATCTATTAGATATTGGGCAGGGGGGAGGGGGGAGGAGGGAGGAGGGGACGGGTATATGTGTACACAAAGAGTGCAATGCGCACCACGCAAAGGGATGGACATATTTGAAACCTGGACTGAGGGGGGGAGGGGGGGCAAGGGCAACACACGTAACCTAAACATCTGTACCCCCGTATTATGCTGAAATAAAAAAAAATAATAATTAAATAAATAAAAAGGTACCCTATACAGGAAAAAAAAAAAACCCAGATTGAAACTGCTAAGTAAGGGTACATCCAACTCAAAGATCTTCTGAGAGAGCAAACTCAAGTCATCTTAAACACATACTCGTTCCAGGTAAGGGGGATGATAGTTTAGCAGAGTCAGATGTTCTAAAGCAGAGCTTCTCAACCCTGGTGGCATGTTAGGATCACCTGGCCAGTTTTTCTTTAAAAAAAATCAGTGCAAGAGCTCTCCCCTCAGAGATTCAGATTCAGTAGCTTCAGGTGGGGCCTTGGTGTCGATGCTTTGTTTTAGAACCTCAGGAATTCCCAGTGTGCAGCCGAGGTTGATAGCTTTTAGTCTAGAGCTTATAGTGGACCTATTTGGAAACTTATTTAAAAGAATGGCCTAGCAAGTTAAGGTTTGTTTTTTTTTTTTAAATTGTTAGTCATGTGGCACAAACTGAGTATTGATCAATAAATAGACTCGGCAGCTGTGAGAGTTTCATGCTAATCTTTGCACAACTCACAAATGTGCTTCATAAAGTGCAACTTTAAAGATCATGTTTGAAAACCTTCGAGCCCTCAAGGAGAGAGAAGGGTGACTTAAGTGTATGTATGGGGGGAATTTAAAACCTGTCATCTTTATTCCTATTTGTGGAGGGAAAAAGGAGGTTTTTGTCTTAACTGAGCTGCTGACTGATCAAACATGAAGGTTTCTGGAAAGCTGTCTTTTAAATTTAACCTGAAATTAATTTTTTTTTATTTCAGGGCATTATGAGGGTACAAACATTTTGGTTACATTTTATGTCTTTGCCTCACCCAAGCGAGGGTTAGAGGCATGCCCTTCCCCTCTACAATGCTCATTGTGTCCCTTAGTTGTGGATTTACCCCCCCATCCCCCTAATCCCTGGAGAGTATTACTGCCATGTGATCACCCTAGTGTCCATCAGTTAGTACCAATTTGATGGTGAGTACAAGTGGAGCCCATTCTTCCGATCTTGTGATGCCTTACTTCGGATAATGGGCTGAAGTTCAATCCAGGAAAATATAAGAGGTGCTAGATCACTGTCGTTTCTTATAATTGAGTAATGTTCTATTGTATACATATATCAAATTTTAATAATCCACTCATGGATTGATGGGCACTTGGGTTGTTTCCACATCCTTGCAATAGTGAATTGTGCTGCCATAAACATTCGGGTACAGATGTCTTTATCATAGAATGTTTTATGCTCTTTTGGGTAGATGCCTAATAGTGCTATTGCTGGATCGAATGGTATTTCTATTTTTAGCTCTTTGAAGTATCTCCAAATTCTTTTCCACAGAGGTCGCACTAATTTGTAGTCCCACCAGCAGTGTAAGAGTGTTCCTGTCTCTCCACATCCTCGCCAGCATTTGTTGTTTTGGGATTTTTTTGATAGAGGCCAATCTCACAGGGGTTAGGCGATATCTCATTGTGGTTTTGATTTGCATTTCTCTAATGATTAGAGATGTTGAGCATTTTTTTATATGTTTCCTGGCCATTATTCTGTCTTCTTTTGAAAAGTTTCTGTTCATTTCCTTTGCCCATTTGTTGATGGGGTTGTTAGATTTTTTTCTGGTTGAGTTTTTTAAGTTCTAGATAGATTCTGGTTATCAGCCCTTTATCAGATGTGTAGAGAGCAAATATTTTCTCCCATTCTGTAGGCTGTCTATTCCCTCTAATGATAGTTTCCTAACCTGGAATTAAATTAATAGTCTCCTCTACAGTCAAACTTTTTATCTTCTCCTGTCCCCATGCATGAATCCATGTTGGATTCCTCAGAGTAATGGTGGGCCCATTTACTGCCAGAGCAGAGTGGAAGATTGTGGTCATTTTGCTATGACATGGTGGTGGCAGTGTCGGTAGCAGGTAATTAAAGAGATGCACACTTTTATATAGCCCTCACAGAGAAAAGATTTAAAACTCCTGCCATTCCTTTTAGTACTCTTTTTGGAAACTACCAGGAAACCTAAACTTTCTCTCTTAGAGAAGGAAATTTAAAATTTAAATAAAGCTGCATTTCTTCTTAGGAAACAAGCACGGGAAGGGCATATGGACTCCCACCATCCCAGGTAGTTACTGGGGTGACCAGACAAATAAGCATTGATGCCTTGGAGCCAAAAATCACACTGCGACATCAAATGTTTCATCAAGCAAACAGCAAGGACCTGTTTAAGTTGTGTTCTCTAGACCCGAAAATGTTCTCTGTGGTTTGATTGACAAATGAAAACTCTTTGGAAAACATGCAGAAACAGTATCTCAGCTGTCCACGGACATTTCAGTCTAGGGGCAAAGAATTAACAGTTTCTTCTAAAAATGGAGGTCTGTTTCTCGTCGCCCCTCCCCCCAAATCATATCTCCCTGTCTTTGTCTACAGTGGAAATTAATCATATCGGATCTTTAATGTGAACAAGTGATTTCCAAATGTAGAAACGCCAGCAATGCATTTAGGGAACATTGGTAGCAGGGCAACCGAGCAACTCCACTTGGAAACCTACCTTGTTTGTACCTATTGTGAGTTCTAAGAGGTGTATGAGAAAGCTGATTTTACCATCCGCTACAGAAGGTAGTCTGGAATGAGGGTGCTGGAAAGTCAGCCTGCTGATCTCATAAGTACATGACTTATTCCACTTCAGAAGTGAGGAACTTGACAAGTTTCATGCCTCCCTTTTGATGTTGATTCTGTAGATTACTTAATGCAGGAACAAGTTTGTCATGTACGTTAGATTAGTATCATTGAGTTCTGATCCTTGTGTTCTTTAAGTGAGAATCTGGCTTGCCGCTGTCAGTTGCGACATTCTGATACAGTAAATTGAAGGACTCTAGTGTCCAAGAGTTGTAGTTTAGAAACAACCCATCTGAATGCTGCTTTCACTACTTTGATACCTGAAAAGACCTCCCTTACTAAAACCTAATAACAACATGTAGAGAAATACTGTAGAAACCAATGCTAGTATCTAACTAGGAAAAACAAGTAGACTCTTTGACAATCCTTTCAAAACAAGACTTAGAAATAAAGCATTTTTTCCAGTTTCAATTTTCATAGACATTTTTTAAAATTAACAAACATCTTGTCACTCAATGGTAGCAAAAATTGTAAAGAGCAAAACCAAAGTTTTTGATGTTACTTTTATTTTCGTAAGCAGGGTATACTATAACCATGGCCAATATGGAACACACAAGCAGCCAGTTTTCTGCTACCTGAGCCTTGGTGGGGATGAGAAGGTCTGCCTGCTGTGCCATCTTTTAAAAAGGCCTAGAGCAGAAATGAGAGCATAAGGGAGAGATCACCTTCTCATTCTGAGGGCCACCTTTTAAAAAGGCTTAACAGAATTGCCAAATGTCATGGTCAACTCTTGACTCTTGGCCAGTGGAAAATTGTCTGGGCCTATATATATGTTGAAGAAACTCAGATAAATAGAAAAGGACTTGTAAACAGCATGAAGCACTTGACATCTGCTATCCAAAGCACTTAAAGTTACAATCAGGTGTTACTGGATGATTAATTGCATGGACATTTGGGGGCTGACTATTGTTGTGATTATTCCAGTTGTGGGCTTTGGAAAAGCAGGGGAATGATTTTCAGTGATGTGGGTGTTAAGTCTGTGGATCTAGAATTTACCACTGAAAATCACTCATTCAAAGTGTGACTTCATAGTAGAGCCAGCTCCTCCTAGGTTGTCTTTATTTTTTACATAAAATACATCTGATACTTCTTACTTGGGAAGTTTTACTGTGTCCATTAAAATGTTTAAATGGGAATGCCACCAAAATTCATTTAATAGCTGAAAACCAGTTTTTTAAAATAGAATAGGATGAATTTAACATAGAATGATGTAACCTTCTGGGGAACTTTTTATAGAGAGCTTACATACTGTAATTGGGGAGAATTTTGTCTTCACAGTAGTAAACTGGTGGTTTTATAAAGTTAGTATTATAGTATGTTATATAAATAAACATGTTATATAAAATAACATTCAAGTATGTTATAACTGTGAAAAATTAAAGACCTGGAGTTATCTGCAACCTTTATGTGCAATAAGGAAACTGCTGTAGGGCCCCTAGCATTTTACTCAATGTTTACCTTTGTGTGTTTATGTTTAGATTGCTATTGTAAAGCTAGCCACGTGTTTTCCTGCCCTTTACTGATATTTAACACATTTTCTCAAAGCTTTTTTTTTTTTTTTACAAAACTCAAAATAAAACAATTGGCTGAGCTAATCTTGTTTCATATTTTAAAGTATCTTCTGTTAGTAGAAGGTGGCAGTATGATATATTCCTAGTCTGTTTCTATCCCTCACTGAGAGGTTCTTTTCTGGGTGGAAGCTATTCCTCTCCAGCTTCCTTTAGACCAGCCTGCCCCTGAACCAAATCCAGCCCACTGTCTGTTTTTGTAAATAAAGCTTTATTTGCATACACTATGCTCATTAATTTGCATATTGTCTGTGGCTACTTCTGTGTTACAATGGCAGAGCTGAGGAGCTGTGACAGAGATCATATATCCCATAAAGCCTTAACTATTTACAATCTTGCCCTTCACAAAAAAAGTTTTTGCTGGCCCCTGATTTGGATGCTTGAAGAAATTCAGTTTTAAAATAGGGTGTAAAAATCATGGCAACAAATTTTTGAGATTTTTTAAAAAATATGCCTTAGGGTTAAAAGAAATACTTTAAACCTGATCTCTGCCTGTGACGACTCCTGGCCTACAACAGTCTTTAAAAGGCTTTTGAGTGTAGAATGCTGAAAAAAGTTATCACCAAGTGCTGGCAATATCAAGTAGTAAGATCGAGGCAAGTAGATTTGACATTGCAGCTTAATGTTTAGGTTCTTAATGGATAATTGCTAAAATCCTTGAACCCGATATACTTTCCTTTGTAGTCTTTGAATTCCTTCATACATAGACTAGCTTTTAGCTGAACCATGCGATTGAACTACATCATAAAATCTGCTTCCTAGCAAAACAAAACAAAATAAATCCTGTCATGAACGTGACTCGAGTCATTTAATGGTATAATTACAAAAACACCAGCTAGAACAATTTAAAAGTAAAAATTTGCTTCAGTTCCTTAGGTTTCTCCCATCCCAGGGGGCAAAATTACTTTTTAAAAATTGGTTCTGGGTGGAGGGAGGGGGAGTTGTTTGAACCAGAGCCAGATGAGTCAGGTTAAAAACAATACCACCAAGACCTTTTATTTAATATTAAGTAATTTAATCAAGATAGACAGGACTGCACTTGGCCCTTATTCACATTGATGTTTTTGTCCAGACACCTGCTGATGTGAAATGGTCCCAAATCACATCTCTCCTTTGTTGGGAGGACGCCTTGTTGAAATGGCTCCGGCAGAGGCAGGTTCAGCCTGGGAACTCAAGCTCTTTCTCTTTTATGGCCATAAATATTCACACTGCACTGTCACTTCCTTACTGGAAACTTCATCTCAAGCAATGCGCCCGTCATTATTGAACAGCTCATGATATTCCTGCTCAGCAGAATTGCACAGCAGTTGGTACCAAGTCAAATCCCAGTCTCTGACAGTGTGACAGATTGCCTTTGTGGCACTGCTTCTCCAGTGCTGGGGCAGCATGCTGAGTGCCCCGGTTCATGGTGACTGACCTGGAAGGGAAGGAACAAAGGACATTTGAACTTCAGAACACGGAAATCCACAGACAGAAAGTCTGTTGAACCCTGACGACGTAAAGCCTCTTAAATGTGAAATCTATAATCTTCCTTATCCAAGCTGAATTATCTAATGCTGGAAACCCATACTGAATCGGCCATCTCTGTCACTTCCGGTTTGTGAAGACAGATCAGGAGAAAATGACCCCAGAGGTGTTCGGTGAGGGTAAAGACAGGAAAACTATGGGGGCACCTCTGTCAGTGTGGCTGTGCTTTCTCAGCTGCTGCTGTGGAGCACCTAGCGAGGAGAACAGAGCTTTCGGGGACCTGCTGGATACAGCTGGCGGAGAAGCTGGGGTTGAAGTCATACCTTTAGGCACCAACCATGTAACCATCATTCACTTGTGTACCAGCTCATAAAATCAAGCCAACTGGCTGTTCAGTAAAACTGAGGCTGTATATAGGCAATGAGTGCAGCTTTCTGCCTTTGTGGCACCTAAAGTTTTTTCTTCCATTTAAACACATTATTGGTGTCACTGTATGTGACCAGTGGAGGGTGGGCTGACTCTGGGTATGTTTGTGCTAGTTCTATCACTAGTTTCTTTCTTGTGATCCTTCCCCTCACCCTGGATGTGTACGAAATTTGGCAGTTTCTAATGTGAAATGTCCATCGGCCTAACAGAACTACTGATGCAGAGTCTGGGAAAGCAGCACTTTCAAGATGATTAAAAATGTGTAATAAAGATTCACACTAAGGCTGGGCACGGTGGCTCACACCTGTAATCCTAGCACTCTGGGAGGCCAACGTGAGAGGTTTGCTTGAGGTCAAGAGTTCGAGATCAGCCTGAGCAAGAGCAAGATGCCGTCTCTACTAAAAATAGAAAGAAATTAGCTGGACAACTAAAAATATATAGAAAAAATTAGCCGGGCATGGTGGCACCAGCCTGTAGTCCCAGCTACTTGGGAGGCTGAGGCAGAAGGATCGCTTGAGCCCAGGAGTTTGAGGTTGCTGTGAGCTAGGATGACGCCACGGCACTCTGTAGCCCAGGCAACAGAGTAAGACTCTGTCTTAAAAAAAAAAAAAAAGATTCACACACTAAGCATTAAGGAAAAGCTAATTTCATAAATGCTTTGAGACCTATCTATAAATCTGTAGTATTCTGCTAGTACAGTTGATTTACCTAAAGAGTGAGCCACCCTGTCAAATTTTAGTATGATTTAGTTTAATAAAAACCAATTTGCAGATGGGCTGACTTCTGGTTGACAAGATGGAGTAAATGCACTTCTTATTTCTCCTACAAAGTGGAACTAAAAAGCCCAAATATGATATATAAAACAAAGATAAGACGACTCTGAAGGGTGGAAAGAAGGCAGACTGACTAGGAACCTTGGCAACTGAGGAACACTGTGGCCCTGGGTTTTCTTTTTGTGTCCTCTATATCCTGGAATTGGGTACTAAAGAAGCCAGCAGGCTTCAGAAATGCCAATGGTCACAAACAAAAAAGCCCCGAGAAAAGCCTGTTATCTCTAGCCAAGGGACAGGGAAAGGTTCAGCCTAGGAAGACAAAACCCAAGCACCACAGAAAAAAATCCCCCTTCCTGTTAGCAGAGGCCTAGTGGAAAGCCAGGACTTCTGCACTGCTACCCTGGCCTGGCAGTAACCAGGTGGTACACCCCTTCCTCCACTGGTATGGTGTCAGTGGAGGCCTGCTAAAATACAAGATTTCTTTCTTTTTTTATTTAATCAACCTAAGTGTTTATCAATAAAATAGAAGATTTAAATAAGATTCAGAGATTTATAACATGATACCCCAAGTGTCCAAGACAATGAAAGGAGCACTTATCAAACCAAGAACCAGGAGGATTTGACCTTGAATGAGAAGACAACTGACAACTAACACTGAGATGACACAGATATTTAAATTATCTGAGACAGATTTTAAGAAGCTATCATAAAAATGTTTGAGTTAGCCATTACAAACACACACGAAACAAATGAAAAACCAAATTCTCAGCAAAGAAATATAACTCTAAAAAGAACCAAGTGAAAATTTTAGAACTGTAAAATACAATAACCAAAATGTGAAAAACTCACTGAATGGGCTCAACAGCAGAAATGAGATGACAAAGTAAAAAATTAGTGAATCTCAGAACAATAGAAATTACTCAATCTTAACAATAGAAAATACAATGAAGAAAAAAATGAACAGCCTCAGGGACCTGTGGTACCATAATAAATGAGCTACTGTATGTGTCATCAGAGTTCCAGAAAAAGAGTGGAGCTGAAAAGTACTTGAAGATATATGGCTGAAAATTCCCCAAATTTGGCAAAAGACATAGATCTACATATTCAAGAAGCTGAGGGAACCCCAAACAAGAAAAACCCAAAGAGATCTGTACCAAAACACAGCATAATCAAACTTCAGAAAAGTAAAGACAAAAATCTTGAAAGCAACCAAGATAAATGACACATTATTTATAGGAACAATGATTTGAATATCAATGGATTTCATATCTGGAAGCACGGAGGTCAGAAGAAAGTGGCACAACATTCTTCAAGTGCTGAAAGAAAATAACTGTTGATCCATACTTCTATATCCCATGATAACATCCTTCAGGAATGAAGGTGAAATAAAGTCATTCTCAGCTGAAAGAAAACTAGGAGAATTTATTGCCAATAGAACTGCTGTAAAAGAACTTGCTAAAGAAAGTTCTTCCAACAGAAAGGAAATAATGAAAACAGGAGGCTTGAAATATCACAAACGGAGAAAGAACAACAGAAAGGGCAAAATATTAGTAAATTTAATAGATTATTCTCTTGAGTTTTTAAAATTAATTTTGCTGATTGAAGCAAAAGGTATAACATTGTATGATGTGGTTCTCCATATGTGTAGAGAAAATATTTAAGAGGGCAGGATAAAGGAACCTAAATGAAGATTAGTTTTCTACATTTCACTGGAGGTAGTAAAATGTTGACACCAGGAGGCTGTGATAAGTTACATATGTATAATCCAAATAAACCACTAAAATAAGCATACGAAGAGATACACTCAAAAACATTGCAGATAAATTCTGAAAAATGTTCAGGAAACTCACAGGAAGGTAGGAAGAAGGAAACAGGGACAAAAAACAGAAGGAACAAACAGAAATCAAGTTTATTTTTAAAAATGGCATACTTAAGTCTTAAAATATCAATAATTATGTTAAATATATGTGGTTTAAATATACAAATTAAGAGATTGGCAGAATGGATTTTAAAACATAACTTAAGTATATGCTCTCTATAAGAAATTCATTTCAAATATAATCATATAGGTAGGTTGAAAGTAAAAGGCTGAAAAAGATATACCATGCAAACATTAATCAAAATAAAGGAAGAGTAGTTATATTTATATTAAATAAAATAGACTGGAGAGGCATGGTGGCTCATGCCTATAATCCTAGCACTTTGGAAGGCTAAGGTAGCAGGATCACTTGAGGCCAGAAGTTTAAGGCCAGCCTGGGCAAGAGCAAGATCCCATCTCTACAAAAAATAGAAAAATTAGCCAGGTATAGTGGCATATGTCTGTAGTCCCAGCTACTCAGGAGGCTGAGGCAGGAGGATCACTTGAGCCCAGGAATGTGAGGTTGCAGTGAGCTATAATGACGCCACTGCACTCTAGCCTGGGCAACAGAGTGAGACACTGTAATAAATAAATAAATAATAAATAAATAAAATAGACTTTGGAGCAAAGAAAATTGCCAGGGATAAAGAAGGACATTACATAAGGGTAAAAGGGTCAATCCACCAACAAGACATAGCAACCCTAAATATGTATGCAGCAAACAAAAGAGCTTCAAATTTCCTGAAGCAAAAACTGAAAAAATAGAAAGGAGAAATAGACAAGTCAGTCCACATTTATACTTGGAAACTTCTTCAACAAATTATAGGATCACTAGACAGAAAATCAACAAGGATATAGAAGAACTGAACAATACATCAACCAATAGAAATGAGTTGACATTTATAGAACACTCTACCTAATAATAGTAGAATACACATTCTTTTTAAGTGTACATGGAACATTCACAATGTAGACCATATCCTTGTTCACAAAACAAAACTGTACAAATTTAAAAGAATTGAAATAATAATAGAGTGTGTTCTCTAACCATAATGGACTCAAACTAGAAATCAATAACAGAAAGATGGCAGTAAATTCTCCAGGCACTTAGAAATTAAAGAACACACAAATAATCCATGGGAAATTAAACAATATATTGAATGAAAATGCAACGTAGCAGAATTTGTAAGGCTGAGAGGGAAATTTATAGCACTAGGTGCTTACATTAGAAAAAAGGGAAGGTCTCAAACCAATAATCTAAGCATCCACCTCAAGAAACTAGAAGATAAAAAGCTGAAGCAAGCAGAAGTAAGGAAATAAGAGCAGAAATCAGTACAATTAAAAACAAAAACAATAGAGAAAATGCAATGAAACAAAAAGCGGGTACTTTGAAAAGATCAAAAATAATAAACCTCTATCAAGACTGACAATAAAAAAGAAGACACATTACCAATATTGGCAATGAAATAGGGGATATAACTACAGACCCCACAGATGTTAAAAGGATTGATGAAATGGACTAATTCCTCAAAAAGCACAAACCACTACAACTCATCCAATATGAAATAGATAATTTGAAAGCCCTGTAAGTACTAAAAAGTGAAGTTAATAGTTAAAAGAATATCTCCAGGCCTAGTTTCAATGGATACTTCTACCAAATGTTAATGTAGAATTAACATCAATTCTACACATCTCTTCCATAAAATTATGAGACCAGTATTACCCTGACGCCAAAACCAGACAAAGTAAAAAAAAAAAGAAAAGAAAACTACTGACCAGCATCTCTCCAGTATCTCTCATAAACTTACATGTAAAAATCCTTAATAAAATATTAGCAAATCAAGTTCAATAATACATAAAAATATTTATATATCATGGCAAAACAGGGTTTATTCCAGGATGCAAGGTTAGTTCAATATTGGATAATAAATCCATGTAACCCACCACATTAACAGGCAAAGAAAGAAAAATCATATGATCATATCAGTTGATGCAGAAAAGGCAATTGACAAAATTTAACCCCGATTCTTGATAAAAATTCTCCACAAACTAGAAATCAAGGGAGAACTTCCTCAACTTGATAAAGAACACCTACATAAACCTACATCTAGCCTCATTCTTTATGGTGAAAGAATGAATGCTTTCCTACTAAGATCAGGATGTCTGGCAAGACAAAGATGTCTACACTCACCACTCTTATTCACCGTAGTACTGGAAGTCCTAGCCAATGTGATAAAGCAAGAAAAGGAAATAAAAACTATACCGATTGGAAAGGAAGAAATAAAAGGGTCCCTATTTGTCAATGATATGATTATATAGCCATGAACAACATAATATTTCAGCCAATGACAGACCACATATACAATGGTAGTCCCATAATCTTATGTGTATAGCAAGCTGTATCATCTGGGTTTATCTAAGTATAGTCTATAATGTTCACACGATGATGAAATCACCTAAAAGCATTTCTCAGAAAATGTTCCCATTGTTAAGTGATGCAAGATTCTATATGTAGAAAATCCAAACAATGTACCCCAAACTCCTATAACTATTAATAATAAGTAAATTCAGCAAGTTTTCAGGATATAAGATCAATATAAGTAAAGTTTTTTATATATATTAACACTAGAAACAAACACATTGAAACCAAATTTTAAAACTCATACTACTTACAATTACTCAAAATGAATGAAATAATTAGGTATAAAGATAACAAAAAAGGTAAAAGACTTGTATGTTGAAAACTAAAAAACAATGAAAGAAGTCAAACAGGATCTAAATTAAGAGAGACATACTGTGTTCATGGACTGGAAGACTCAACATAATAAAGATGTCAGTTTCCCCCAAACTGATCTATAGGTTTAACGAAATTCCTATCAAATTCCATCAATACTTTTTATAGATGTAGACAAGTTTATTTTAAAATTTATATGGAAAGACAAAGAAACCAGAATGACTAAACGTTTTTTGGAAAAGAATAAAGTAGGAAGAATCACTCTACCTGGTGTTAAGATACTGTATAACTACATTAATCAAAACAGTGTCGTATTGGTGGAGAGACAGACTCCTTGATCAATGGAGAAGAAAGTGAACCCAGAAATAGACCTACATATGTGAGGCCAACAGATTTTTGACAGAGGTGCAAAAGCAATTCACTGGAGGAAGGATAGTCTTTCCAATTAATGGTGCTAGAGCAGTTAGATATCCAGAGGCAAAAAATAATCCTTTACCTAAACTTCACACTTTATACAAAAATGAACTCAAAATCAATCATAGAATTAAACATGAACATGGATAAGCTTATCCTAAAATTTATAAGAAAAGGCAAAATAAAAAAATATGAAACTTTTATATGAAAACATAGGAAAAAACCTATAGGACCCTAGGGTTAGGCAAGGAGTTCTTAGGTATAACATCAAATGCACAATACACAAAAGGAAAAAACTGATAAATTGGACCTCATCAAAATTTAAAAACTTTTACTCTTCAAAAGACCGTGTTAAGAGAATGAAAAGACAAGATACAGGAGGAGAGAAAATATTTGCGACCACACATCTGATAAAGGACTTGTGTCTAGAATATATAAACAATTCTTCAATGTAAAAAGTAAAAAAAAATCCAGTTGGAAAATGGGCAAAACATCTGACCCAACATTTCACAGAGCAGGAGATATGGAAGGCAAATAAGCAAATGAAAAGATCACTAGCCATTAGGAAAATGCAAATTAAATTCACAATGAGATATCACTATATACCTATTAGAATAGCTAAAATAAAATATAGTGACAATACCCAATGCTGGTGAGGATGTACAGAAATTTGATCTCTCATACATTGCTGGTGGGGATGTAAATAAATGGTACAGCCATTCTGGAAAACAGTTTGTTAGTTTCTTAACTAAATAAACACTTACCACATGATCCAGTAATTGCACTGCTGAGCATTCATCCCAGAGAAATGGAAATTTATGTCCACACAAAAACCTGTACATGAATTATAGCAGCTTTATTTGTAATAGCCCAAAACTGAAAACAATCCAAATGTCCTTCAATGAATGAATGGTTAAATAAACTCTGATATATCCATAGAATACTACTCAGCAATGAAAAAGAACAAATTGTTATTAAACAAGACAACCTGGATGACTCTCAGGAGAATTACATTGAGAGAAAAAAGCTAATCTCAAAAGGTTACATATTGTATGATACAACTTTCTTGAAATAACAAGATTATTATAGAGAAGGAGTTGTTGCCAATGAAGGGTGGGATGGGATAGGGTGTGTAACTATAATGGGGTAGCACTAGAGAATTTCTTTGTGCTGATGGAATAATTTCATATCTTGACTGTAGTGGTATTTTCACAAATCTATATGTGATTAAATTAGATCTATGCACACACACATATATACAAAATGAGTGCATGTAAAAACTACTGAAAACTGAATAAGGTCTATTATTAGATTTTACCAACATAAATTTTGTGGTGTTGATATTGATCTACATATAAAGTGTTTCTCTGGTGGAAGCTAGGTGAAAGGTACACAGGACCTCTCTGTACTGTTTTTTGCAACTTCCTATGAGTATATAATTATTTCAAAATAAAAAGTAAAAAAGAAATTACTCTGTCATTGTTTCTTTTTGCAGTGTATTCAGCTCTTCATTTGGGTAGATTTAAAGACCTAGAAAAAAACTTGGCAGTAACTCAGGGCGGTTTTTTCAATGATTAACCAAGTGCTAAATGTTGCGAGGTCCGATCCCATTTCTCAACAAACGCTTATGGAGAGTAATACCAGCCCAACCCCTGGACCCATAGGCACTCTTTTGTATTCTTTTATTAAGAATCTTCTTTATGATCTTACATCTAGAAAACCCCAAAGATTCTTCCAAGAGATTACTGAAATTGATAAATAAATTCAGCAAAGTCTCAGGTTACAAAATCAATGTACACAAATCAGTAGCTTTCATATACACCAACAACCAGTAAAGCTGAGAACCAAATCAAAAACTCAGTACCTTTCACAATGACAACAAAGAAAATAAAATACCTAGGAATATATTTAACTAAGGAGGTGAAAGACCTCTACAGGGATAACCATGAAACACTGAGGAAGGAAATAGCAGAGTACATAAACAGACGGAAAAACATACCATGCTCATGGATTGGCAGAATCAACATTGTTAAAATGTCTATACTACCCAAAGTGATCTACAGATTTAATGCAATCCCTATTAAAATACCAATGTCACTTTTTGCAGATCTAGAAACAATAATTCTACACTTCCTATGGAACCAGAGAAGACCCTGTAAGTCAAAGCAACCTTAAGCAAAAAGAACAAAATGGGAGGCATCAATTTACCAGACTTCAAGCTATACTACAAGGCTATAGTAACTAAAACAGCATGGTACTGGCACAAGAACAGAGACATAGACCAATGGATCAGAACAGAGAATCCAGATATAAAACCATCCTCATATTGCCATCTGATCTTTGACAAGGCAGACAAAAACATACACTGGGGAAAAGAATCCTTATTCAATAAATGGTGCTGGGAAAATTGGATAGCCACACATAGAAGACTGAAACAGGATTTACACCTCTCACCACTCACAAAAATCAACTCATGATGAATAACAGACTTAAACCTAAGGCATGAAACCATAAGAATAAGAATTCTAGAAGAAAATGTTGGAAAAACTCTTATAGACATTGGCCTAGGCAAAGAATTTATGAAGAAGACCCCCAAAACAATCACAACTACACAAAAATAAATAAACGGGACCTGATCAAATTAAAAAGCCTCTGCACAGCCAAAGAAGCAATCATTAGAGCGAACAGACATCCTACAGAATGGGAGAAAATATTTGTATGCTACACATCCTATAAAGGGCTGGTAACTAGAATCTATAAAGAACTCAAGCAAATCAGCAAAAAAAAAAAAAAAAATCAAACAACTCCATCAAAAAGTGGGCAAAAGACATGAACAGAAACTTTTCAAAAGAAGACATACCAATGGCCAACAAATATATGAAAAAGTGTTCAACATCTCTAATCATCAGGGAAATGCAAATCAAAACCACAATGAAATATCACTTAACTCCAGTGAGAATGGCTTTTATCAAGAAGTCCCAAAATAACAAATGCTGCTGTGGATGTGGAGAGATAGGTACACTTACACACTGCTGGTGGGACTGCAAACTAGTACAACCTCTGTGGAAAGTAAGATGGAGAAACCTCAAAGAACTAAAGTAGAAGTACCATTTGATCCAGCAATCCCATTACTGGGTATTTACCCAAAGGGAAAAAAGCCATTGTATTAAAAAGACATCTGCACTTGAATGTTTATACCAGCACAATTCACAATTGCAAAGATGTGGAAACAACCCAACTGTCCATCAATACATGAGTGGATTAATAAAATGTGGTATATGTATACCATGGAGCACTACTCAGCCATAAAAAATGGTGAACAAATACCTCTTGTATTAACATGGATGGAACTGGAGACCATTCTTCTAAGTGAAGTACCACAAGAATGGAAAAACAAACACCACACGTACTCACCATTAAATTGGAACTAATTGATCAACACTTATGTGCACGTAGGGAAATTACATTCATCGGAAATCAAGGGAGTGGGAGGGGGGAGGAGGGGATGGGTAAATTCACACCTAATGGGTACAACGTACACTATCTGGGGCATAGGCACACTTATAACTTTGACTCGAATGGTACAAAAGCAATTTATGTAACCAAAATTTTTGTACCCTCATGATATTCTTCTTTTTTTCTTTTTTTTTGGAGACAGAGTCTCACTCCGTTGCCCAGGCTAGAGTGCTGCGGCATCACCTAGGTCACAGCAACCTCAAACTCCCAGGCTTAAGCAATCCTCCTGCCTCAGCCTCCCAAGTAGCTGGGACTACAGGCACGCGCCACCATGCCCGGCTAATTTTTTCTATATATTTTTAGTTTTCCAGCTAATTTCTTTCTATTTTTTATTAGAGATGGGGTCTCACTCTTGCTCAGGCTGGTCTAGAACTCCTGAGCTCAAATGATCCACCTGCCACAGCCTCCCAGAGTGCTAGGATTACAGGTGTGAGCCACCGTGCCCGGCCTACCCCTGTAATATTCTGAAAGAAAAGAAAGAGTCTTCTTTAAAATTGTTTATCTACCTGAAAAGCTGCTTTTCATTCAAGTTCAAATTCTCTATCAAATCATTGGCAGTACAAGGTGGGAGGAGAGGAACTCTGAAAGAACTATTACCACCTCTAGGGTATTTGAAGAATTTAAATGAAGTTCTGCCTATCCAGGTTGGAGGCAGCAACCTGACAAGGCCCTTTCTGCACAGTTCGAATGGGTTCCCATCCTCCCCTGTTGGCCTCTGGTTCCTGAATGTCACTGCACCAGGTCAGGGATACTTACAATCTTCCAGTTCTGACTTATGCCTTCATGAGGCCTGTAGTCCCCAAGTAGACCCTAAATGGACTATCAGCTAATTTCCTACCATTTCTCAATATTTTTGGTTGTGTTTAAAACATAAACATGTCCATGAATTCTTAGTGTGATGTTCCCTAAAACTCTTAAGTCCCCAGTATATTAGACAGAAGATTAAGAATTTAATTCACTCCAGACCCCAGCTCTTCCTTTTATGGGCCCTTGTTCATATGGAGCAATGAAATATTCAACTTTTAGTGCACATTTAAAACTTTAATCCTCAGTTTATCAGCTAGCTTTGTCCTTTTATCCAGCTGCTAAATGTTTGACAAGGAAGAATTCAATTTTAAACTGCTACACTTCTTGGTTAAAACTATTTCCACTTACCCAGAGTTTGGGGAGAATGAAATGTTTGCTACTGCGTGAAACAAGCATAGACCCTTCTGTTTATTCATAAGTCAGAACTATTTAAAGACTTATCCTGTATGATAATAGAAAACTGATAATAAAAACTGTCTTAGTGTAATTAATTTCAAGAATTATAGAGATTTCTGTATGTCATTGTTTTGAAAAGCAGGTATAAAAGGTTTGTTTAAAAAAATATATGGCACTGAAGTGTGAGGTCATTCCTGAAATCTCAAATAATTCACAAATTGGCTTTCACTTTTTTTAAAGAAAACAAGGATTATTTATTTAAAGATTCAAAGTCATACTCCAACGAGTTGGTATTTTATCTCCTTTGCTACAGTTCCCAAGTGTTTAAATTACAAGCCAGGCCCTAAATGCAGCTGGTTGATCTAACAGCCTCATTGCCATCAAAGGGAAACTTCATTCCTGGTTCATTCTGAGTCTATGCAGCCTGGATTGTATGCAGTTGGCTCAGCTGAGGCTCCCCTGGCTACAGCGGTATAACTCAGGAAGACACACTCTTAGCATTTTAATCATACTTTTTTCAACCTTTGAAGTGGGGGATGGGGAGGGGGAAGAATGAACTTCCTGCTGGCTTTAGAGAACAGAAGATTCAACCAAATGAACTGAACAGTGCAGCTCTGCCTCTCTCAGTGGCCTTCCTGTCCCCCATTTCAGGTCAGGTAAGGAGCCCTGGGCCTTCCAAGTGGATGTGGAAATTTACACCTCATTTCCACTCCCAGAATTGCACTTGTAAATTTTTACCTTCAAGTTTTTCTTGGTCTTGCCTCCAGAAGGTATGTGCCTGTGACTCGACTCCAAGGTATCCTGTCCCTGGCCCCACACTTGTGCTAGGTAAGGTGCCCTAGGTTGACCACCAAGAGCTACTTCACAAATGCTAAAAGTTAGTGTTGGCACTTAGCACTTTGGCCAAGAGAGCTGAGATTTCCGGGTATTCAGTATGTTCCATTATCACCGGCTGGATTACTTTCCAGCCTATTGTAACAGCCTTCCTTCTGGATCAACTCCAGAGCAAATGGGCTGAGGAAGGGCTCTGGCCTCCTTTCCAATGGCGATGTGTTCTTGTGGGATCTTCTCCCAGCATCCTAAACTGGAACCACACTCTGAGGATGATGTTAATGTCTAAGCTTATCTGGTAACCCAGGTTAAGCTTTCTTAACCTTCCTGTTTTCACCTCAAATCAGTGAAATACAGTGCCAAGGAAAACGGAAATGACTGACAATGTGTACGACATAGAGCCACTACATGTTTTTTTAAGGGAGCTGCCTAGGGGCAATGTTAAAATAATACTTGAAATACCAGAAACTTCGAAGTACAAGCATTCCCTCGCTGCGCCGCCAAAGCAAAATGTAATAGGAAACATTTAGTTTTCTAATATAACCGCACCGCCAAATAGCCTAGAAGTGTACTTTAAACAGCATAAATGTTATACACAATTTTTATACTTTCAATGTGAAAAATGAAGTGGCAGTGGCAGGGGGAGCCAGTTATACTGGCACTAGTCAGTAAGTCTCAGTCGTGTTCAACTTGAAACAACTCTCGACTCAGGTAAAAATGGGCTGAATCAAAACAAAACAAAAACAGACCAAATTTTGGGCTGACGAGTGGGAGGAGGAACTGAAGGAGAAGCCACTTGCCTGGACCTGAGCAGCCCCAGTGGAGAGCTGAGAAGCACCATACTCCTGCCGTCCCCACCCACCGTGGGAGGAATTCAGAGTAAAACCTCAATCTACGTGAGTCATTCAAGCCCAGAGTCAGCCAGTGCGAAAATTAAATGGCCATTATATTTCCCCAATAGAATAAGATAATAGTGTGTCTCCAATTTTATGATACTCACCCGAACTAAAAATTTCCCAAGCTTTTGAGCTCACTTGAGAACAAATGGACGAACATCAAACCAGTATTAATAAGACTTGGAAACAGCTGAGTTTGCCTAGTTGACTTTTGTTTTTCCTTTCGTTGAGTTGCTCCGAGATATGATTTCAGTTGGCGTACATAATTGCTTTTGTGAGTAAAGTTGCTCCCAACTCCAGTAAAGGAACTGACTCAGTATTCTAGAATATGTATTTGGACGGGCCACCTGCGGATGTTTGCTATCCATCAAGGGCGGGTGAGAGGGGTTCAAGAGGACACGGAGCTGGGAAGTGACCTGGAGCTTAGACCTGCAATTCAGGCACAGGGATTAAGGGTCAAATGAGTGGCTGAAGGTGTGCCCCACCTCACCCCCACACTGGTATTGCCCACGAGGGCTCTTCTGCCCTCGATCAGCTTTGGGATTCCCAATGAGGATGCCTAGTCAGTGTACAGGATCTGTGGACCAGCCAGAGTCTTGCCAATGACTTCAGGTATCTCCCTGCAGAGTGAGGCAATTTGTCTGTCCCCACTTTCCTTGCTTTTCCTGTCCACAGTCTGGTAGGAGTAAAATGGTTCCATGGCCTAGAGCAGGTTCTCATTGGCACAGGACATTGGATCGTGTCAATCAGTCCTCCCCCTGGCCCATAGAATTCCTGGAGATTGCCACACCTGAGATGAAGACAAGGCTTTCTCATGAGCTCAAAACAATTTATCTTTACCTTTGTTGAGAAATAAAAATAAAGTAAAATAAATTTTAAAGGCATTCAATAATACTAGGAATTTTGTTATTCTTTGGGGGGGGAGTGTATGTGTGTTTATTTTCAGCTAACCATCTCCTTTTTTTGCAAAATTGTCCTCTTTGCAATTTCTAGCAGCTGGGAAGGGTGAGGTTGCAGAAATACAACAAAGTGTAACATTTTTGTTGTTTGCAGAACCTGAAAAATGCATTGTTTCCCTTTATCACATCCATGTTGGTGATATCCTTTATTACAGCAAGAACAGCATCTACTTTTGTTGCTTCTAAAATTGTATACTTAACATATGCCAGCTCTTGGCTGGTCACAAGGAAGTCCTATTTTTAAAATATTATGTTGATTTTAGTATTTTTGGCCTACTGTTCCTATAATCTCTCTGAAGCAGTAAAGAGCTTTTTTTGATAAAGTCTGGTCTCAGATATGGGAAAAGTGACCTCAAAGCTCTGACACATTGTTCCCTTCTGTCTACCTTATCTGTCTGCATGGAATGACTCCTTCAGTTAGCCTCTCAGTTCTGTCCTGGGGCTGCACGTAATTTTCCTCACTTCGTCATCTTTACTGAAGAATTCACAGTCTCGAACCTGGATCCACTCCCCATACTTTACAAACGTTTCTGTGCTGTTCTATTACAGAGCAGAATCACACACTTTGGACCTGCAGTTAAAGCTGGTTTCTCTATTTCCAGCCTGCTGGATACCATGACCCAAAGATATTAAATAGCACATAGCTCCCTCCAGGCATTTGGATCTCAGGCTTCTTACTGGCGGGCCCAGAGACTACCCTGACTCTTGGGGCACCTTTTAACACTCCTGCCTTAAGGTAATGCTTCACAGAAAAGGCTTCGATTCCATAAGCAAAAACATGCCTACTTCAGTGGCCACCTTCCAAATGCGACCCTATAGCAAAGTCCTTGCTGCTTCTGTCCATTTCAGAGGAGGGGAGCCTGCTGGCTTAGAATATATAGTCATTGTTGAAGTCAAGCATGGTGGTCCTCTTTCATAGCCTCTTAACCTCCTAATTTAAAAATGTTCACCATCAGCTGGTGCTCTAATTTATTCTCAGCATCCAGCAGGATGGTCTTAAACATGAACAAGGTCAGCTGCAGAAAATGTCAGACTCTGGCTTGGTGCCTGGGTGCCGAGGACGGGAGAGAAGCTGAAGGATTCCAATTCTCATGAAGGCATCACTGAGCTCTGCAACTTTTCTCCAATTGAAACTGCTTCCTGTTCAGCTCCTAAACAGTTCTCCCCTTCCCTGTGTTCTTGAACTTGGGCCAGAGCTGTTTCTTAGTCCCTACTGTTCTTACTCTGTACTGCACCTCAGCAGAAATGTTTCTTTCAATGGAGCAAGTTCCTTTTAGTTCCACTATGAAGTAAAAGGATGAGGAGGCAGCCAGGAGACCACAGAAGAGAGAGGGTCCTTTATTAGTCATCTTGTTCAACTGGAATGTCAAACACAAAAAAGTAAGGCTAGCTTAGCTTTATTAGTTTCATTCCTTTCTGGGCTGCTCATGTTCAGAAGCAGGCTGAGATGAGGCATATTGAAAAATTTTAAACCAGCTGTTTGTAAATGATTTTTTAAAAGCATCATTTCCAACCATTTGTATTATATTTGTATTAATGGGAAGAAAAACGCTGCCAAATGTAAAGAAAAAAACCTCTTAGAAAACTCTCTGAATCCTGCCTCAAAAATTGCAAATGAGCACTTTTGTCCTTCCCTACCTGAGACCACAAAGAGGGCTCTCAGGAGCATAGAGAAAATGTATGAAGGGGACTCTTTATATATGGGATAAGATCTCTAACAGTTCACTATTTTTAGGAACAACTAGCTATGCATAGCACTAAATCCATAATAGAGTTTCCATGTTTTGAAAGAAAAAAAATGTACAAAGGGTTAAACCTTATTTAAAATCAGCCTAATTTCCCCAGTGTCCCCAAGTCAACAAGTACCGTACACCGCAACAGTACCAGAAGAAGGCCACCTGCATAAGAACTTTGCCAAAACCTGATGTCTGGTGGAAGTGTGGTTTTGTAAAGAGATAATAATTTTTATGTCCAAATGTATCCAGTCCTTCAAAATAATCGCAAAAAATGACACTTTCCAAATACATGTGGACTGCAGAAGGCCTAAGAAGGTGATTTCATCTCAGCATTCTAGTTATCACAACCCGAAATGTGAGGCAACATTCACTGTCAGAGATGAACTGTAGGGTCAGAGAGAACCAGGGTGCTAGGAGAAAGGGTTTTCCACCCATTAGACAGGTCAAGATGAAAAAATTTTTAAAAAATACATGCTATTGAAAGTCTGGGAAACAGATTTTCCAAGAAACTGCTGGTGGGAGTGAAAGTTGATATGACTTTGAAGAACTTCTCAAAATGTAAAAAGCATAAACTTTTTGCTACATAAGGTCACTCTACTATAGGAATTTTCTGACAGATATATGTATGCAAAGATAATAGAAATATGCTACTAAAAATGCAATGAAATATAGTAATAAAATAGAACAACCTAGATGTCCTGCAGTATGGACCAAAGAACTCGTTAAATATGTTATAATACATTCCTACAATGAAATACAATATAGCCATTAAAAAGAAGATGATATGGGAAGATTTTCACAACATTAAGTGAAAAAGTACAGAACAATAATAAATATAGTTCAATCCCCTTTGTGTATAAAAAGGCTATATTTTTTTCTGTTGAATTTGCATAAAACATTTCTAGACATATACCACAAGAAATGTTGTGGTTGTTTTAGGAAGTGAGACCGGCAGGTATTTCATACCCTTCTATACTGTTAAACTCTATTTTCACCATGTGCTTATATTATTTCTATAAATTTTAAAGATGCTAGTTTAAAAACAAAGAAAACCTGATTTTAATCCTCTGGCTGTGTTATCCACGACAATTACCTAACCTCTCTAGGCTTGTTTCACCATCCATAAAATGGGGATACTACTTACCTCACAGAGCTGAGGACTGACACAATATGCATTAAGCAAGTAACTGTACAAAATAGGCACTCAGTAAATGTCACCTTCCCTTACCACCAAGAAACCTGGAAATCCTCTTAATTCAACCACCTCCTCTTATTGGTAAAAACACTAAAGCCAAAAAAGTTTAGGAACTTGCCCAAGGTCAATCAAGCAGTAACAAGGAGAGCATGGCCCTGAAGCCTGGGTTCCTGTGTCCTAATATAAAAAGTGACTTCATAAGAACCAAGGAACGACTGTTACTACTTTATGTGCACACCCCACTTTGCAGAACCGGCCTCCTCTTCTACCTCACTCACGGATTTGATGAGTCTTGACTTTTCCTAAACACCAAATCCACTATCAACTGAGGGGTCCTGCCAGGGAAGGCAGGCCCAAGTGGGAGCTCTAACAATGTTTTAATACAGGTAGCATTAACCTCACAAGGGGCAATAATGATTTGAACACAGATGTGTCTTAAACTGCGCATTCTTTAGCAGTCTGTGTTTAAGCAATAGGTTCTGTTTTCAGTGACATTTATATATAAACCTATATAAAAAATTGGGGGCTCAGTCTCCTGATTAAAATGGAATGACTTTCAAAATGATTTGATGGTGGCTGGTCATTTCTTTTTCTGTTTGGATGATTTCCTTAAAAAGGAAGCTTCCTGGTTGTTAGGGCTTAAATCACAGGGCATTGGTCTCCTTTCATAATTTATTTCAAAGGATGCATGTATCTTGTCAAGAACAAAGACCAAGGTGCCTTAAATGTCTACAGGGATGAAATCTTGGGACCTACCAAGGGCAAAGGTTAAAGGAAGGTATGCTGAAAAGGACAGGACAGCACCCCAGGCTGTTTAGAACGGTAGTGGGTAGTGTACAATGATGGCTTACTAGATAAGGAGCTACAGTCAACACAGCATCTGAAGGCATGTGAGAGGGCGATATTAATAAGTGAATCCATGTATAATTTAAGATATTTTCCACTTTCCATATTAACACCCTACATCTGCTTGGCACTTCAGAGCGCCAAGTTCTTTCACACAAATCACTGTGGCATGCAGTTCACGGCCCATCAACAGCCCTTTATTCTGCATCCTCCTCCTGCTCCGGTGGCAGCCGCCTGGCCCAGGGGATGAATCGTGACTGCTCCAAGCCAGTGGTTCTTCCCTTTGGCTGCCAGTACAATCACCTGGAGAGCTTTTGAGACAGCCCAGTGGCTGGGTCTGGAGACTCCACTCAGGACTCATTAAATCAGAATCTTAGGGGTGGAGCTCAGGCACTGGCATTTTTATTTAAAAGCTCCTCAGGTGACTGTAACATTCAGCCAGGGCTGAGAAGTGCTAGGCTAAGCCAATCATGAGACTCCCATTCTCTTTCAGCAATTATTGGGCTAGGGCAGGCCGTGTTGCCCAGTTCTAGCCAATGGGACAGAAAGGGAAGTCCGATGTGGTAGGGGGGTTCTGGGAAAGGTTTTATAACCAGATTAAAGGCAAGAGCATGGCATGAGCAAAAACCACTCCACCTCTGACCGGCTAACCAGCTTCCTTTCTTTCTGCATTTTAACAAACCTGTTGTGTGAGGATGTGATGCTTGGAGCTGTGGCTACCATCTTGTGACACTGGGAAGATAAGCTGGTGAATGAAAGCCAAGAAGAGGTAGATGATAGAAAGAACCTCAGTCCTTGGTTACTTGGTTCCGGGCACTGCAGTCCCCACCCAACCCTGAGAAAAGCTCATTGACTCTCTTGCTGCCAAATCCTGGCTATCAGGTATGGACCATCCAGAATTTACTCAGGTTAATTCACACGTAGCCTCTCTCCATTGCTGGGCTGAGGGCATGCTCAGATGTCCTGTGGGGAGGATAGCTGTAGAGTCATAGCTTTCAGGGATTTTTTTTTTTTTTTTTTAGAGACAGGATCTTGCTCTGTCACCCAAACTAGATTGCGGTTGTGTCATCGTAGCTCACTGTAATCTGAAACTCCCAGGCTCAAGTGATCCTCCTGCCTCAGCCTCCTGAGTAGCTGGGACTATAAGTGTGCACCACCATACCCTACTTACATTTTAAGTTTTTTTTATAGAGATGGAGACTTGCTATGTTGCCCAGGCTGGTCTTGAACTGGCCTCAAGTGATCCTCCTGCCTCGGCCTCCCAAAGTGCTGGGATTACAGGCGAGAGCCACCATGCCCAGCCAGCTCAGGGATATTTTATGTTCAGTGATTGGAACATATTATTAATAGTAATAAAGCCAAGTGTGTTTCCCACCCCAGGCTATACTGGCTGGGGTGTCAGGGGTGCTACCAGAGGATTCTAAGGGGCGCCAGGTAAGGTGTGTTATAATGGAGAGATTTTGAGCTCTGGAGTCTACACTGAGTACTGTTCCACCCTCGCCAGCCCAGGTGTGGCCATGAACAAGTTACTTCTCCGAGTCTCAGATTCTGTATCTGAAAAACTGGTATAAATAATGATATACGTACAATGCCTAACTCAACACATGGCACAGAGCCCTTCAATAAGGATCCATCCCCTTCTCTTCCCTTCCCTTCTCTAGAGTGTGACAAACTTTAGGAAAACCCACCAGTGGGTCAGTAACATTATCTTCCTAGGAACCAGGAATACAAGCATTTTGTTAGGTCCACTAGTTGGTTGTGAGCGCCCAGTGGGAGAGGAAGGACTCAGACACCAAAGTCTGGAAGAGCCTAAAGCTTGCTGCCAGATGTCCCTACAACCCTGCAAAGGAAGCCCCATCAGCCTTCCAAATAGCAGCACCAGTGTCTTCCCCCACAGTCACTGTCACCCGCAGGGATTCTAACTTCCTAGAGAGCAAAGATCATCCTCTACACTCCTCTCTATTCTCTTTATGACCTCACCCCAGCCAGCACTCAATAAATGTTAGTAAAAATGAAAAAAAGAAAAAGCAAACGTTTCTGGGGCATTGTCATGTCTTAAAGCCATAAAATGCTGCAGTATTCGCTCAGGGAAGGAGTTCCCTCAGGCCTTTGAAAGAGAGTTAGGGACCATTATGTTACATCTGAAAATACAGGATTAGCAGATGAAAGGATGTTTTTGTTTCTGTTAAGACGTGACAAGTCACCCTGTACCTTACCTTGCCTCACTCTGAAAATCAGGAAAGAACACAGACTTCCTAGCAATTACAGAAAGTGACCAAGAAAACCACTTGATGACTGGGAGAAAAATCAGTTAGCCAGCTTCCGAAATTACTCTGAACCCCTGGCTCTGTTAACAACAAAATCCGTCCTCATTAACATCTTCAACCTTTGTCCTCAGAGCTTCATCCCAGGGGAATGCTGAATTACACTATAAAATAATGAATGGAAACTTAAGTCACTTCCGCCCACCCAGCACTCACTGCTTTTCCTCCTCCTCTGGACTGACTGCACAGTGCAGAAAGTGGCACCCTTCCAACTTGAACAAAGTGTGGGGAAAGGCATTCTCATACCACTAACTAGACTCCCTTGGTCAGCATCATGCAGAACAAACCCTTCCCTCAGCACAATGTTACAGGCCATACACTGACCCAGACACTGAACACATTTTGAGATCATTTAAGCCTCACTTTAGCAGGTTCAGATATACGCTTTGTAGAGAAAGAACAAAAAAGGGGGTTTCTTTTCACAAAGCTCCTTCTGCTGTCACAAACTGCTACTGCCAATCTAAGGCTCTATCTCGCAAACGGATGGGGTGGAGAGGGGGAAGCCCAGCCCTGAAGCCTTGTCTGCACTGCAGGAAGCTGACCAGGCAGCTTTTGTGACGTGATGTGAAGGGATATGGTCAAATATCCTGCAAACGCCAGCCACAGGGAGAGGGAGAGCGGGGGAGGGGAGGGAAGAGCAGGAGAGGGAGACGAAGAGGCACATACATGAGCCAGGCAGGGGAAAGCAAAGTCTATTCCACTCCATCATACCAGCGCCTGAGACACACAAATGTGCAAAAACTGTTGCAAGAGCCGCCTGACTGTGCCTGCACCCTTTGGAACTCAGGAGGAAAGCTTGAGGGCTCCGCATGAGAGAGACATATAAAAAATAGGAAAACAGAAAGATTAGGGATAGGCAGGGTTAGAGTTAGAGTCACTACCTTTTCACCAGACCCTGCTTTTGGCTTTCTCTGTGGCTGCAAACACCATCGCAAAGTTTCCTCACAGGACAAACTGGCATCAAGATAACTCCATAACTATCAAGCTTAAATGGTTCCCGAAATCCTATAGTCCTCATGTCGGTTCCTAGTCTCAAGGTCCATTGTGACTATTTCAAACTTTCTCTGCTCTCCTCGGACCTCTGATATCTCCTTCTTCATAGAGGGGATTGAGAGTGTGAAGACCTGAGTTCAGCCTCGGTCGCACTTAAACATCCTCTTTTGTCTCAGGGTCCCCGTCTGAGGAGGAAGGTGGCTAAGCTGGAGATCCCAATGAATCTCCCAAATTCTACAAGCAGGACTTTCCCATCCTCTTGGACCAGATCTGATAGGATGGGATATGGCATGGGCCCCTCTCCTCCCCGACCGCCACCCCTCCAGCCATTGCGGGCTCCCCGAAGACCCTTTCCTGCCCCAACCCTGCCCTGGGCCACCTTACCTGGATCCGCCCTGGGGGCGGGAGTGGAGGGCTACGTGTCGCCGTCGGCCTCCGTCTCCAGCGGCATCTCCCCATCCCTGGGCGGCTCCTCGGCGCCCTCCTCTCCGCTGCGAGGGTAGGCGAGCAGGCGCATGGCTGGAGCGCAGGCAGCCTCCACCTGGCGCACCTGCTCTCGGCTCAGGCGCTCGCGCCAGGCGTGCACGGCCTCCCGGGCATCGCGCGCTGACAGGTGAAAGGGCCGGTCAGCGCCATAAGCCGCGCCGCGGGTCATGTTGAGCGCGAAGGCGTCGAGCGCGGCGAGTGCACGCAGCCCGGAAAAGCGCAGCAAGCGGCGCAGCTGCGTGCGCGGCTGCCGCACCAAGTCCTCGTAACGCAGCCTCAGGTAGCGGCGCCGCAGCCAGGTGGGCGCGCCGCGCGCGAAAAGCAGGTCGCGCAGCCAGGCCTCGCAGATCACCTCCAGCGCGCCCGTCAGGAAGAAATCGGCGCGCGGCGCAGCGGGCAGCGCGCGGGACTGGCCCCCGGGGCGAGCGCCCACGCCGTGCGCTAGCAGCACGCGGTGGAAGCGGTCGCCCCTCTGGCGGGTGCGCAGCACCTGGATGCTCTCGCGCAGCAGCCCCTGCCTAGACTTGAGGCGCGAGTTGTGCACGGCCCGCGGGTCGCGGAAAAGCTGCACGACCTTCAAGTTGAGGCCCGGGTCACGGAGCAGGGGCACCAGTACACCCAGGTCGAGCAGGCGCACGTCCTTGATGACCACCACCGGGTACTTTCGGCATTCAGCCTCCAGGGCACGTAGCGCTACGGGTGGGCAGCTGCGCTCACAGGCAGTGTCCTCGACTAGGCCCACCTCGGTGCGGGCTCGGGGCGCGGCAGGGCACAACGGCGGCGAGCAGATGACCTTGTTGGTCCGCCAGCGGAAGAGGGTGGCCGTGGTGAGATTGGCTGAGTCCGGGGCGCGCGCTGCGGGGTCCCCCGGCGGCGCGTACAGCCGCAACACCGAGAAGTCACAACGGAAGAGCGAGCGCAGCATGTCTCGCAGCGCGCCCTGCAGGCTCTCGGCGTCGCCCGGATACAGCGCCTGCCATAGATGCCACATGGGTTCATACAAGTAGAAAACGTCCGGGTGCTGATTAAAGAGCTCTCCCAGGAAGGACGAGCCGGTGCGCCAGGTGGCATGTACATAGATGTGCTGCTTCTCGCGAGGCACCGCCTCTCCGACAGAGCCGCTGAGGTTGCCCAGGGACCGGGGGGACTGGCCCGCGCCCCCTTCAGTGGTGGGCCGCACCTCCGCGCCCTGCTCGCGTTCGCCGGCCGCCTCCGCCTCCAGGCTCCACACACCCAGGCTGCGCTGCAGGCCAGGGCAGTGCCCGGCGCCCTTGCTCCTATCGCGGTCGCCGTCCAGGACGGAGGGGACGAGCAGCAGAACCAGCGTGTACAGCACCAACAGCAGAGCGAACTTGCAGTACTCTCGGCGCCGCCGCCGCCGGCCCTTCATCGTTCACAGGACCCCCAGAGCAGGTTGGACGCCCGTCGTCTCCCCTTTCTCAGAAATCCCGCCCCGAGTCCGCTCTGCCGGCCTGTCCCGGCCCCTCTGCGCCCGGAGGAGGGAGGCCGCGGGGCCGTGCATCCACAAGGGAAACTTGGAAGGCAGTGGTACTGGTGGCGGCGCCCCTGCCCTCACGGTTCAGCCGCTGGAGAGCCGCCTATTGGCCATCTTGGCAGCGGCCCGCCCCGCCTTCAGCCCCGCAGCTTCTCCCCGCCTTTCCACCCGCCCGGGTTCGCCCTCCCCTCTGCCAGATCTGGGCGGGGCTACCGCCGGGTGGGGACGCCGGGCACCGAGCCAGGCCCCACCTTTCCCCAACCCCTCCGTGATGAAGTCAAGTCTTCATCAATGACTTCAGGCAAGGGAGGGACTTGTGTGTACAGAATGTACCCAGTAACAGGCCACGGACTCCACCCGGAGGCAGCCACTGCCTCTTCTGTTTTATGTCCCCTGCGTGGCCATCTCTGTCCTAGGCAGATAACCACTCGCCGCTGTCTACATCCAGCGCCCCCATCAGCCCTGGAGTCGGGGTTACTGAGTTCTGGACGGAGAACTTCTCCACTAAGATAAAGATACACAGTTGCGCGTTGCATCCAGGTCAGGGATTTTGAAGGTACTACTGCATTTGTGCAGCACGCTTTATTAAGAGCTAGCCATTGTGAAATTCTAATTGTTGCGGTCCTTAGGGTTTTGCCAGCTGAGGGCCCTGCACATTTTGCAGACACCCTGAGGCTCAGTTTACTCATTTGTAAAATGTGAATAATATTTAGTGTCCGCATACCTTCTGGTGTTGTGAGATTGGAGTTATTAGTTACCGCAGTATAACCCAGCTTATTCTGACACACATGAGCAAAAGACATTTGCAGAATCAGAGTGGTAGGATGATGAACTTTCTCAGAAGCTTGGTGTTTAAAAGGACCCATAAGGAGGGACATGTACCCAAGGATAGATGAAAAAGTGACAGGAAGTCTGAGAGGCAGATGAAGCTTAGGGTTACAAAAACTCAAAAGAGAACCAAAAAGGATAATTTTTGTTCTGTTTCAGCAGGGTAATGAACAAGGAAAGGCGAGCTTCTCACCCCCTGGGAAAGGTGTTGTAAGGTTAACAAAATACAGAAAGCAAATGTACTCATTTCCACCAGGGAAAGGTGTTCAAATTGGAAGAGTGAGAACATCTCCAAAGATTTCCTCTGGTCTTTTTCATCACAAAAGCTACTCCACCTCTGCAATTACTGGCTCAGGCATTTTGGTTTCTGTCCACAATTCCTTCTCCTTCCAGCCACTTGTTCAGATCCTCTGTATTTGCCAACCTCATTGGCCGCTACCTCCACTTTCATCTCAATTTTGTATATTCAGCTAAGAGATGCCATACCGTTATTTTAATAACACTCCCCCCGGTGAGCTAAACTCCTTTGCCCTCTGTCTTTTCATTACTCATCTAGAAAAATCCCTCAAACCCTGCGTTTAGCT
Organism: Avahi laniger; assembly: GCA_963575035.1. Taxonomy (NCBI): domain Eukaryota; kingdom Metazoa; phylum Chordata; class Mammalia; order Primates; family Indriidae; genus Avahi; species Avahi laniger. The sequence goes on from CAUYSK010128993.1 coordinate 29,991, forward strand.
TTCTTTGTGCCCGCAAACACTATTGCAAAAAGTTTTCCCACAGGACAGATTGGCATAAAGATAACTTCATGATCATCAACCGCAAATGGTCACTGAAATCCTACTCTCATGTCAATTCCCAGTCTTAAGTTCCATATGACTATTTCAAACCTTCTCTACTTTCCTCTGACCTCTGATACCCCTCTTTCCCTGCCCTATCTCTTCTCAACAGATGACCTCACCTCCTACTTCATACAGAAAAGAAACCATGTTAGGCAATCTCTCACTTTTCCACCACCAGACCCACACATCCACTTACCTCTGTACACATATGCTGCTTTGTAACAAGGATATGATTTTCCAATATTAATCTATAACTTTCTCTTTCCTTTTTTTTTCACTTTTCCCTCCTCTCCTATGTTAAACAAGTAGGTGGCTCTGCACTCACCTGAGGGGAGGGATGTGGCTGGGCAGAATGCAAATGGGTGCTGGTGCTTCTTTCCAAAAGCCTCAACTCCAATAGTGGAGAGTGTGGTAGGTTTTTAAAAATAACCACAAAGTATTCCCATCCTTTCTCCGTGCCCTTTGGTAATGCCTTCCCACACTGACTCTGGGATGACCTTGTGACTTGCATTGGCCAGTGGGACAGTAGCAAACATGACACAGCAGAGGTTTGAAAAAGGATTGTACTCTTGCTGCTCTTTGGAACCCTGAGATCACCACATGAGGAAGCCTGGGCTAGCCCTATGGATCAGAGAATAAGCCTTCCCAGCAGACCCCCCTCTACCCCAGGCCGATCAGCTTGCCGACCTCCAGACAGGTAAGAGAGGATATCCTAGGATATCCTAGAAGTGCTTCTCAAACTTTAATGTTTGAGGGATCTTGTCAAAATACAGAAACTAGGCCACGTGCAGCGGCTCATGCCTGTGATTCCAGCACTTTGGGAGGCTGAGGCAGGAGAATTGCCTGAGGCCGGGAGTTCAATACCAACCTGAGCAACAAAGCGAGACCCCATCTCTACAAAAAAAATTTAAAAAAATTAAAAAAATTAGACGGGTATGGAGGCATGTATCTGTAGTCTCAGCTACTCTGGGAGGCTGAGGCAGGAGGATTGCTTGAGCCCAGGAGTTCAAGGCTGCAGTGAGCTGTGATTGTGCCACTGCACTCTAGCCTGGGCAACAGAGAAAGACCCTGTCTCAAAAAAAAAATGCAGAAACTGATTCATTATGCCTGGGGTGGGGCCAGAGAGTCTATATTTCTAATAAGCTCCCAGGTGTTGCTGATGCTCCTGGTCTGAGGACCACACTTTGAGTAGGAAAATACTACACCCTCCAGCCCCAACTAAGCTGACCCACCCAATTGTGAGAAATAATAGATGTGTGTTGTGAATTTTGGAGGTTTGCTAGGCAGCAAAAACTAGCTGATGTAGAGAAGGTGTGAGGGTGTAGATGAAATATCTTGGAGAAGCAGAGGAAAGAACAGCACTCTAGTGGCCCCTCCACCAAGAGATTTCCCCTGGGCTTGGAGTGGGTGAAGGGAGAAAGAGAAGTCTATGGATCCCCCAGCAGAGAGCACCTGAGCACTTCTTCCTGGCAGTGAGTCAGGGCAGAGCAGGAGTCAAGGAGGAATGGGTGCATGGTTCATCTTGACAGAGATGATCAAGGGCACTGTGCAGACACAGCATGGAAGCAGCAGAAGGATCAGTCACAGGGACAGTGACGATGACATCTTAGGGCAACTACATGGACAAAAACCCAATGATCCTAAGACCCCGGATCAATAGTACAACCCTGGGAGTAGAGAAAACCCTAGGAATTAACAAGAGGTAATTAACTCTAGGTAAATTGTCTGTAATCCTGGCAGAAGGAGAACTTAATCAGAAATAAATTTGTTTTCTATAAAGTGATTTCTGTCACACCTAAGTTAGTGGACCCACTATTCCTTTTTTACAGTAAAGTAGTGCAATAGAGTAGGCTGCAGTCTCTCCTATCAATTACCACAATCACCATGTCTCCCTCCTGTTTATTCAACCACACCCTCTCAGCCAGATTATTCCCCTGATGTGAAAATTAAACACAGTTGAGAGCCTCTCTCTCTCTCTCTCTCTCTCTCTCTCTCTCTCTCTCTCTCTCTCTCAAGTTCCATTGATTCGCATCCTCGTTTAGCATAGCTACTGCTAACACATACAGCACCTTTGTGGGAATCAGAAGGTGCCCCTTCCAGATAGATGGGTTGCAATAGGGGGCTGACCACATTGAAGTAGGTACCCCTTTCTTCAGGCCACAGCCCCAGGCCAAGGCTTACAACTTGAAAACAGAACCTGTCTGGATTTCAGCCTGCTCTTGCATCTTTCTGCCTGGCACCCTCAACCCACTCTTGTCCCACCCTTGTCCTGCTGCCACTGGTTTCTCTGCCCACTCCTCACAGCCCAACTTCTCGGTCAACTTATCTATACTTGCTCTCTCCATGCTCTCATCTCCTATTCATTCTTCACCACACTGTAGTCTGGGTTCTGCCCCCCTATTGCTACATAATCAGCTTTGTGTAATCTTTCATGTTATTGAATCCAGAGGACATTTTCATGTCTCACCTTATTTGACCTTTAACTAACATTTGTAATTGACACATTATAATTGTACATACGTATCAGTAACATTTAACACTGTTGACAGCTCTGACCTTCAAACCTTGTCTTCTTTCATTTTCTGTGACATCACACTTGCCTGGTTCTCTTCCAATTTCGTAGCTGCATCTTCAGATCACAGCATCTGGAATATTGGGTTTTGGAATGAGACCACCCAAGTTCATAGGCCAGCTCCAGCACTTACAGCTCTGTGGCCATGGGCAAGTTGCTTAACCTCTTTGTGCCTCATCTGTAAAATAGTGATTCTAATAGTAGCTGTCCTGTGAGGCTGTTATAATAATTAAATTTTATGTATATACAGTCATGTGCTGCATGACATTTTGGTCAAGGAAGAGCCACATATACAAGGATGGTCCCATAAGATTCTAATACCATATTTTTACTGTACCTTTTCTGTGTTTAGATATGTTTAGATAAACAAATACTATCGTATTACAATTATCTACAATATTCAGTACAGTAACACACTGTACAGATTTGTAGCCTAGGAGCAATGGGCTATACTATATAGCCTAGGTGTGCAGTAGGCTATACCATCTGGGTTTGTGTAAATACACTCCAGGATGTTCACACACAATGCTAAAATCACCTAACAATACATTTCTCAGAACATATCCCCAGCAACAAATGACTGTATACACACACACACACACACACACACATACACCTGTACACGTGTATATATATGTGATTATATATATAAAATCTCAGAACAGTGCATGCCATGGAGTAAGCTTCAAGTATTATGAGTTACTACCATTGTCGTTGCTGTTGTGGAATGCTCATTCAATGTGAGAATGTTAGAATTCCTCAAGGCTCAGCCCCAGGACATCTTTTTTCACTGTATGGTCTCTTCAGTGACCCTAAATCAATATTTCTAGCCCAGGCCTCACCTTGGGGATCTATACCCTGAAATCCAGTTGCCCACTTGACATTTCCTCTTGGTTGCCTCAAGGTCATTTCAATTCTAATATGTGAATTGCAAAACCATCTATTCTATTATACAATCAGAAACTTAGGAATCATTCTTGGCATCTCCTTCTTCCTCAGCCCCTCTTGCTTGATCCAATCTATCATTGAATCAGGTTGGTTTTACCTTCTCCATATCCTTTCAATCCATTCACTTCTCTTCATTGCCACTGCTACTACCCTCTCTCACATGACCACGAACTGTCCCCTGGAGCACTGTAAAAACTGCCTAGCCAGTCTCTGTTTCTGTTTTGCCCTCCTCTGATTTTTAATCAGTGATATACTTCAATTACATCATTCCTCTGCTCAGAATTTGTCCTGGCTTCCAGTTGGTCTTTGGATAAAGACTCAAATCATTAAGGCTTGTAAATTATGTTGTTTGGGGTCTTGAATGCCAGAGCTTATCATGGTGTCAAGCACACAGTAGGTGTTCAATAAACATTTGCTGTCTGATTGCCTTCTGGGAGGCAGCACTTTTACATTTGATCTTTGAAAGCAAACCACTGACAATTTTCACTGAGAGAATAAGTAATATTAGCAGAAATGACTTTCCAGAAATAGTCTTGCTGGGGTCCAGTGGATTGGGATTGAGGCAGGGACAGAAGGAGTAGAGAATTTGAAATAGATGGCTGTTGGAAAGGAAGGGATAGATAGAGGTTGGGAAGGCAGAATTTGCAAAATTGGCTGAGGAAAAAATAAGACTAGGGTTTGGGGCTAGGAAAAAGAAAAATTATTCCTTTGGATTCATTTATTCTGCTACATTTTCTCTTTTTTGTGAGGTTTCCAACACTATAAACAGGGATGCTAAAATCACATTTTTACTACTTTCAAAACACTAGACCTATTACCTATTAGGTACAATGTATACTATTCAGGTACACTAAAAGCCCTGACTCTGCCACTGTACAATTCATCTATGTATCAAAAAACCATTTGTACTCCACCAAAATCTATTGAAATAGAAAGAACAACAAAACCCCCCAAAACCTCACTGGACCTGGAGACCAAATTTCCTCAAAAATGGCTGGCCATTTAATTTGTATTTTTTTCATATCTTGACATTTATTTATTCAAAATTATCAAGTGCCAATCATGTACCTGGCATTGTGCTGGACAGAGCAAGTACACAGTGCATAAAACAGTCCCTGTCCCTGTTATTCTTTTCAGCCTAAGGGAGGAAACCAGCTTTAACCAAATAAACCTTCAAGCTCCAAACTGAGCTTAGTGCTGTGAAGGAGAGGAATATGGTTCTGTGAAAGTGCACAACAAAAAGGTCTTCCCTAGACTGATATGCACTGATTCTCCCCCCTCAGTGTGTGTGTGTGTGTGTGTGTGTGTGTGTGTGTGTGTGTGTGTGTGGTAAAGCCTTCCCAGAAGGGATGCTTGAGCAGAGATCTGAAGGTGCAGAAGGATTTGATTAAATGAGATGGGAATGGGGTGGCAGGAAGGAACATGACCAGTTCAAGAAAGAAAGAGAGACTATGTAGCTATTCTTCCATATTTGTTTTTCCATATGAACTTCAGTATCAACTTGTTTAGGTCCAGAACAAAAGCTTATTGGTATTTTAAATTGAGAGTGTGGTAAATTTATAAAATAACTTAGGGAGGAAGAATTGGCATCTTTATGATGTTGACTTGTCCCATCTATGAGGGCCACCATTCAGCCCATTACATAATGTAAGGTAACATAGCCACGAGTTCCAGGGATCAGGACATGGATATCTTTTGTTTTAATTAGGTAGGACATGGATATCTTTAGGGGCCATTATTCTGCCTACCACAAGTACTATTTACAATAACACCAAAAAATGAAATACTTAGATGTAAATTTAACAAATATGTCCTAGATCTGTGTGCTGAAAACTATAAAACAATGATGAAAGAAATCAAAGAGAGCTAAATGTATGGCAAGATATAGTGTGTTCGGGGATTGAAAGATTCAATATTGTTAAGATGTCAATACTCCGCAAATTTATCTATAGATTCAACACAATCTGAATCCAAATCCCAGCAGGATTCTTTATAGATATCAGCAAGGTGATTCTAAAATTTACATGGGAAAGCAAAGCAATTAGAATATTTAAACCAATTTTTAAAAATAAGAACAAAATTGTAAGACTCATATTACTTGATTTTGAGACTTACTATAAAGCTACAGTAATCAAGACTGTGGTACTGTTGAAAGGATAGACACAAAGGTCAATGTGATAGAATAGAGAGTCCAGAAATTGACCTACACTCTTCATAAAAATTCACTCAGAATCAATGCTAGACCTAAATGTAAGATGTATAACTTTTAGAAGAAAACATAGAAGAAAATTTTTGTGCCCTCGGGTTAGGCAAGCAATTCTTAGATATGACACGGAAAGCACTATAAGTTGGACTTCATGAAAATTAAAAACCTTTGCTCTGCAAAAAATGCTGTTAAGAGGATGAAAATATAAGCTACGCTAGGAGAAAATATTTAGCAATAACATATCTGACAAAAGGACTCACTTCCAGAATATACAAAGATCTCTGAGACAATGAGGAAACAAACGACCCAATATAAAAATAGGCAAAAGATTTGAACAGACATTGCACCAAAGAAGATATTCAGATGCCTGTAAGGATATGAACTAATGCTCAACATCAACAGTAAAATGCAAATTAAAGCCACAACGAAATACCACTGATACACTGATACACCTATTACAATGGCTTAAAAAAGCTGACAGTACCAACTGCAGGCAAGGTTGTAGAGCAACTGGAACATCCATACATTGCTGGTGGGAATGCGAAAATGGTTCAGCTGCTTTGGGAAAACAGTTTGGCAGTTTTTTATAAAGTTAAAAATATACTTACCACATGTTCCGTCGGTTCCATGCCTACATATTGCCCCAAAAGAAATGAAAAATTATGTTTACACAAAATCTTGTATGTGAATGTTTATAGTCGCTTTAGTCACAATTGCTAAAAATTGGAAGCAACTTAATGTCATTCAACTGGTGAACGGAGAGACAAACTGTGGTGATCCATGCAATGGAACACTACTACTCAGCAATAAAAGGAGTGAACTACTCATTCATGCAACCACATGAATGAACCTCAAAAGCATTATTCTGTGTGTAAGAAGCCAGCTCAAAAGTCTACATTGTGTATGATTCCATACATATGACATTCTGGAATATGAATAAGTATATTAACAGCGAACAAATTAGTGGTTGCCAGGTATTAAGAACAGACTAATTAACTGTAAAGGGACAATATGAGGGTATTTTTTTGGAGGGGGGGTAACTAGAATTATACTGTTTATCTTGACTGGTAGCAGTTACATGACTGTGCATTTGTCAAAACTCACAGAACTATATACCAAAAAGAGTGAATTTTACTATAGGCAAATTAAAAAATACAATTTAAAAAACCCGGATATTCCTGGCTCTACTTTCTTCCACTAAACAAGCTGTCTTCAGCTTCTGAGCTCAAGTGAATAAAAAAATGGTATAGGATTTGCCTGCAACCCATATCCAAGCTCTGTGAGTTCACTCCTATTATAGGTCGAGTTCTTTGGGAAGCAGAATCCCAGATGGAGATTAGCATGCAGGAAATTTATTAGAGAGGGCCCTTGGGATCGATACCTGCTGAAGGGAAAGAAAAGATGTAGGATTTGGCAGAGGGAGAAGGTGGGTTGCAAAACAAGCCCAACGATTCTCTTGGTCTACGGCACAGTGATCTGTGAAGATGGGATGGCTATTCAGAGTTGTTTCGTGTTGAGCGGAGAGGGCCAGGCCCCATGTCATTCAGCTATTGGAGGCTGAATCCCAGAAGGATGTGACTTTGGGCAAGGCATCTTTCTTCAGCCAAGGCCATCCCTGAAGTTGCTGACAGCTAAGGGTTTTCTGCAGGCACCACTCCCAGCAGCCAGGGAACATTTCCTTTATTCCCGAAGGAGGATCTGGACAACATCCACCACACTTCCTGACCTCTTCAAAGGAGGAGGTATTCCAACCTTCTTTACTACCTCCCAGAGGTCAGGAATGGTGATTTCCTGTTGAGAGCCAATGGCAACACACTTACAAATCCCTTTACATTTTATAATAAAAACATAAATCAATAAACATATTTTCCGGGCAAAGAGTGATTTCTCACAAGAATTTTTCCAATTTTACACATTTTTACACATTTTTCTTCCTTATTGTAATATGTATATGTATCTTATGAGCAAGAAAACATAAATCGTAATGAAATTTAGTTAAGTTTGTTAATTTCAACTTTCTTAACCGAAAAGAAAAATTAATTACATGATGTAGGTTAGGCATCTTTCATAATACTCTCACTTTTTCACATTCTTAAGATGTTTCCTTCTAACATGGTGAGGACTGGACAGGCTTCTAAACTGTGGCCAAAGTGGGACAAGGATTATTCTAGAAAGACTGTTAGGATATCACTGGATACCACTCCATCTCCCATGAATATAGAGGTTGCACTGTGAGAGGAGGAGTTACTCACCATCTTTCCTCCTTAAACATGACTTCATGCCCCATGGTTCCCTGCCTACCTCTCAAACTGCTCCTTCTTAATCTCCTTCATAGCTTTCACCTAACCTAAAATATTGGTAATCCAAGGTTCCATCATGGGGCCCCTCTTCTTTTTGTACTCAACCATCTGAGACTTTCAATTCCCATGGCTTCTCCCAACAAGTTTCCATGGGTCATTCTTAAATATCATCTCCAGATTTACCTTCTCAATTCCAGTTAGTCTCATATTTCCAAATCTGTCTCAGCACCTCTACCTGGACTGCCCCCAACCCCCACACTACAAATTCACCTTGTCCTAAACCAAATCCTCTACAATCCTCTACAAATATGCTGTTCTTCGTAGATTTTCTGTTTTGAGTAATGCTATCATTACACACCAAGAAACCTCACAGTCATCTTTGTGTGTGCCTTCCCCTTTCTTAGGCACCACATCCAATCATTCGCTGTAGCTCCTAAAGTTTATCATGTGAATGTATCTTAAATATTCCCCCATCATTAATTCTGCCCTGCAACAAGATGCCACTGTTCATCAATGCATACTCTGCTTTTCCACTCTAGCTTTGTGAGATCCATCATCTCTTAAGTGGTCTTTCTGCTTTCATTCTCTACTGCCCCCACACCTTTATGAGATGATTCTCTGAGGCCAACAGGATTAGGTCCATGATCCTTAGCACACCTCATAAGGGTTTTTACAGTGCTGTCCTTATTCCTTGGCATGCTTTCTAAGGGTTTTCACAATCTGGCCCCAATTTATCTCTACAGTGTCACTTCTCATCACTTCCTTCCTCTTCCTCCTCTATCCTTTATTCCAGCTCTGTTGGCACACTGCATGTTTAATACTGTGTGTTCTAGCCAGGCTGCTCTGGGTCCCATGCAAGTGCTGAATAGTTTGATGCTTCTAAATCTGAGCTCAGGTTGTTTCCTCTGCCTGATATACCTTTTGTTCACACCTTGATCTGTGATATTCCACTCAGATTTCAAGCTCACATATAAAGTTCCTTCAACAGAAGGAATGATTCCTTTTCTGGGTTTCCATGGAAACTCGTGCACACCTGCATTGAAACACCTCTTACATACTGTTACAAGTTTGTTTCCCTTATTGGATGGACCGTGAGCTTGGCAAGAAAATCTGAAATATAATAGATGTTCAATTGATGTTTGGTTTTAACTAGTAAATTTAATACCCTGGTGTAGTTGGCACATTAAGCTGGGAATACTAATTACATTTAAGAATGAATTTTAATTATATGCTGTACTCTAGGTGAGAAAGTAGGAAAACAGATATTAATGTGTGGAGCCTAAAGGAGGGAAGAAGTAATTTTAAAGAACTAATTCGAGAAACAAAGAGGAGTTAGGGGACCTGAGTGGAAGAAAGGAGTGAAGAGGAACCAGAAGTGAACATCATTTACAGACAAATTTGCTCACTTTAACATTTCATCCTTGCTTTCCTGTTTTTCTAAATAGGTAGGCTGATGTGACCCAATGAGAAAGTATCTGGTGAAAACAATGTACAAACTAGATATTGAAGATGTTGAAAAATTCTACTTTCTATATTAGCTATGAATTTTTATTGTTCTTAGTCTCCTTTATAAATGTTACTTCTCAATGAATGCCTTTTTGTGAATGAATTCAAGATGTAGATAAAAGAGCAATGAAATAGAGACAATTCTATTTTTGTTACTTAGTTTCACATGTCCATTTGGACAATTTATCCATATTTTATAAAATGTCACCATCTGCTGGGGGAAGAAAAGATGTACAATTCAATTTTGTTGTGTGAAGCGCTATTTTACGTCAATATGATTACTTAGAATTACAGAACTTTTATTTTAGAAAGATGACTACACTAGGTCAGCTGGTTAAAAATTACCAGATCATATAGACAAATGTTACTCAACACTCTGCTTTGTTTGAGGATATGCTTTCTCCAATAAGCAATTCACATCAAGTATCCTTTTAACATGTTTCAACAAACAGCTGTTTCTCAGGACTATTCATCTTGTTTTCAGCTCTTTGCAGTTAGCACTTAATATGGAAGTATTAGGTATTAAAATTGGCTACTGCAGAGGTGGGACTGACTTAGTGAGAAGAACAGAATGACTTAGTGAGAAGCTCAACAAATCCCTTCCTCAAAGAGCAATGATAAAACTGACAAGATTGCAAAAAAACAACCACATCAGGACTCTAGAAATTGACCAGAAGGAGAAGAAAGAGAGAAAGGGGCAGAAAAGACATTTCAGCAATAATGGCTGAAAACATCCCAAATTTGATGAAATGCATTAATCCACATATAATACTTCTTTCACTTCTCATAATGTTTTCAAGTTTCACCCATGTCGTAGCATGCATCATTTTATTTCTTTTTATTGTTGAATAATATTCCATTGTGTGGATATGCTACATTTTGTTTATCCATTCAGGGACATTTGGTTTGTTTCTACTTCTTGGCTATTAGAAATAATGATACAATGAACAATTATGCATATGTTTTTGTGTGAACATATGTTTTGAATTCTCTTCGTTATTCTGAGAAAGGAAAAATCAAGGTGGTTTTTCTTCTCTCTCTTACATAATCATTCAATACAATACTTCTGACACCAGATGCGTGGGGGTTTCTCCCGACATAACAAGCAATCAATTCTCTAGCAGATATCGCAGCGGACATCAGGTGGGTGTCCTCTAATTCAATCCCATTCTGACACTACCTACTTGGAGATAGCATCAGCTCCCATAGGTTGAAGCCTCAGTCCTCAAGACTACCCCCCACTTTAGACACCAGTTGCAAGCACAGGTTGTGACCTGTGCTTCTGACCTACCAGCTATAAGTCAGGTATTCCCACAACCCTCTCCTCACCTCCTCAAGTACAATTAATTTACTAGACCAGCTCACAGAACTCAGGGAAACACTTTGCTTATGTTGACCCACTTACTGTAATGGATATTACAAAGAATACAGATGAACAGCCAGACAGAGGTGATCAATACAGGCAAGGTATGGGAGAAGGGGCATGGAGCTTCCATGACTTCTGTGGGTGCCTCCAAGTGTTTAGCTACCCAGAAGCACTCTGAACCCTGTCCTTGGGGTTTTTATGGAGTTTATTATGTAGGCATGATTGATTAAATTATTGGCCACTGGTAATCAACTCAACCTTTATCCCCTTTACCTTTCCTGTAGGTTGGCGGGTGGGGCCGAAAGTCTCAACCCTTGAATTAAGCCTTGGTCTTTTCATTGACCAGCCTCATCCTGAAGCTACCTAGGAGATCCCAGCCACCAGTCATCTCATTAGCATACAAAAGACACTCGTCATGCCAGAGGAGATTTCAAGGGTGTTAGGAGGTTTTTTTTTTTTTGTCCAGGAAAAAAAGGGGGAGGGATGAAGAAGAACAAATATATATTTCACAATATCATAGTTATTTACCTAGGAGTGGAATTTCTGGGTCATATGGTAACTCTAAATTTAATTCTTTGAGGAACTTCCAAACTGTTTTCCCAAACAGCTGTACCATTTTATATTCCCATCAGCATAGTAGAAGGGTTCCAGTTTCTTGTCATTAATTTTAATGCAATGATTGTATTACTATGTGATTAAAAATATGATGAATTTGTTTGAATTTTAAAGATTTGAAGTGTAAATTAGATTTCCAAGCATTAAAGTGCAGTAGGCAATTAGGAACGTCGGATTAGACCTTACAAAAATGTCAAGGTTGGAGATATGGATTCATCATACTTCCCCCTCATAAAAATGGACTTTGTTTTTACTGTTTGGAAACTATATCCTCATGGTGTACCATTCACACAAAAAACAAAACTAGTTTAAAAATAGTTACAACTTTTTTTATTGTTCTGTAATTTGCCTCTACATTCCTTGTCCATTTTTCTATTTGCATGTTCAATGTTACATAGCAATTTGCAGGGATATTTTTTATTAGGGATATTAACTCTCTGTCTTAAGTGTTGCAACTATTTTTCCCAAACTATAGCTTGTCTTTTGATTTTTCACGGCATATATTATCTTGTGGATTAAAAAATTTTAATAATGTCTAGGATTTACTTTATGGCTTCAGGGTTTCCTTCTTGTTTGTATACTCCACCACAATGCTATATAATATTCTCCTATATTTTATTTTTCATACTTAATTTTAATCCATCTAGAGTTTATCATTGTATATAATATGATGTAGGAGTCCAGGTATTTTTCCTTACAAATAGATTTACATGATATCAGCCCTATCAGTTCCCACAAACTTAAAACAATACCTTTGTCATGCATTATAATATTTTCCATATACACATAGATATACATTGGAACTCTGCTTTCTGTTGACATTTTCATTAACCATTATAACATAGCATTAAGTAGATTTATAATAATTTTATATATCATAGGGCCAGTTCCCCTTTCAATTTCTTATTTTCTCATATTTTTCTTAGCTAAACTTCATTTAGTCTTCCATATACTTGGTTCTAATTCTGGATTTTTATTGTTTCAATGATCTCTTTATGCCACATTGTTTTATTTGCTGTAGTTTATAATGCACTGTATTATCTTGTAAGAACAGTCTTCCCATGTTACCTCTATTCTCCAAATACTATTGATTGTTCTGCCAATTAAATTGAAGAATAATTGTACTATAGGCCCCTGATCCCACTTAATATATTGATTAAAATTGCCTTAAATTGGCCATGCGTGCTAGCTCATGCCTGTAATCCCAGTACTTTGGGAGGCCAAGGCGGGAGGATTGCTTGAGGCCAGGAGTTCAAGACCAGTCTGGGCAACATAGTGAGATGTCATCTCTACAAAATATATTAATAAAAAAATTAGCTGGATGTGGTGGCATGCGCCTGTAGTCTCAGCTACTCAGAAGGCTGAGGCAGGAGGATTGCTTGAGCCTAGGAGTTTGAAGTTGCAGTGCGCTATGATTGCACCCATGCACTTCAGGCTGGGCAGCAGAGTGAGACCTTGTCTTTAAAATCAAAATAAAAAATAATAAAATAAAATAAAATAGATAAAACAAAAGTGCCTTAAATTCATGGATTGGGTTTAGGGAAATATTGAGCTTTATAGTATTGAGTCTGCATTAAGGAATACAGTTTATTTATTTTCCTTTGTATAGATAATGTGCAACTTTCTTGGGTTTATTTATAGTTGTATTCTTTCTTTTTGAAGTGAATCATTTTTCCTACTATATATATTTTACCAGTTATCATTGACATGTACGTTACAGCTAATCCAGATTCTATAAAGTCCATAGTTGCTATCTAGCTAGTATATGCATACATACTAACCACAATACCATTTCCATTTCAGAAAAAAAAGTTAAAATGCAAAGGTTGACTCAAGACATAGAAGGAAAAAGGGAACTGGAGGACATTATGCTAAGTAAAAATAAACCAGACACAGTAAGACAAATCCTGCTTATATGTGGACTCTAAAAAGTCGAACTCATAGAAGCAGAGTGTAGAACAGTGGTTACCAGGGACTGGGGTTGGGGGAAATGGGGAGATGGTGGTCAACAGGTACAAACGTTCTGAGATGAACAAGTTCTAGAGATCTAAGGCACAGCATTGGTGGTGATGGATGTGTTACTTAATTTGTTGTAATCATGTCACAATTTATATATATATCAAATTTTGAAAATACATTGCTTTACATATAAAAAAATAAAGACAAATGTATGAAAAAAGAAAAACACTGGAAAGAGAGGAGGTACATGTAACAAACCTGGTGAATGAGTCCATTCGAAGGTAGTGGTTTTTAAACAAGAGCATTTTCACAGAAGGAATTATATATATGATAAAAATTCCCAAATAAATGGAGTCATAATAAAACAAAGTTGCTTATGAAGAATAAAAACCCTTGAAATATAATGAATATGAAAAGAATTTTACTATTGTGCTTAAGAACGGAGATTTTATTTTGAGGAACATCCTGCAAATTTAAGAAAAGGCAAAAAGTTTTAGTTAATGGCCAGACTTTAGTCAACATCAGAGAATACACAGTGCAGAGAACACCTACAATTTAAACCAGTTTGCAAATATATTTAGTTCTGGATCACAACTTATTCAGCATTAGAAAATTCATATCGAATGTAAATCTTATTAAAGTAAGGAACACATGTTGAATTAGCTAATTTGCATATCTTATTCAACATCATACTATTCATACTGAAGTGAAACCCTATAAATAACATGAATAAGGAAAGGTCTTTAGACATGAATCCGCCCTTGCCAGTATAATTCATGCTGGAGAGAATCTGAAAAATGTATTAAATGTGGGAAATCCTTTAGACATGGCTGCACTATTGTCAAGTAAGAGATAATTCATACTGGAGAGAAACCCTCTGAATGTAGTGGATATAAATAGAGAGGAATGTGTTCATTTCTCACTCAACATCAGTGAATTCTTTTCAAAGAGAAATAATTTGAATCCAACGTATGTTCTTTTAATCACAGTCACCTTCAGATAAATTATAGACAATAAAATAAAGTTTAAATAATTATAATTCATAAATCATCCCTAGCTTAGCATGTGATAATTCAAATTGGAGACAAACATTAAAAGTTTTGTTTTGTGGTTCACACATTATTAATGAACAGGAAATTCATATAGAGATAATTGAAGCAGGAAGAGGTGTAAAAATATATTTGGCTCAGCTGGGTGTGTTGGCACATATCTATAGTCCCAACTACTTGGAAGGCTTAGGCAGGAGGTTCACTTGAGCCCAGGAGTTTGTACACTGTGCTATAATCGCAACTGTGAAGAGCCACTGCACTCCAGCCTGGGCAACAGAGTAAGACCCTAGTCTCTAAGACATATGCATATATATCTTATATATATTTGGCTATGAGCAATATTTCTTTACATAAACCAGTATTATACCAAAAGTTACCTTGTGAAAAGATATCTGCTAAAAACAACTGTTAAAATCAGATGAGACTGTGACTTCAATATAAGACTACTACCAGGGCAAAAATGACTCAGGAGAATGGCACAAAATGAGCAAATGGACGTCATTTCTGACAATATGACCCCTACTCAACTAATGCCCTCCTGCTTGTGGAAATCCACAGGAGCAGCCATAAAGAGAGCAGTGCCATCCAGCTAGATGAGCACTTCCAATTGGCCTTTCCTTCCCTACAGGAACTCACAAAGTCCAAAGAATAGAACATCATCAGGGCATTGCCTGATGGGTCTGTCACCGCTTGCTGGAGGGAAAGCTTCCAGGAAGAGGCAGGTACCAGGGACCTTCAGCAAAAGATGAAACCACAGCAAGAAACCAAGCATGACTCAGCTTCTGCCCACTGCAATTACTCAGGAACTCTGCCCTTTGGATGTAGAAAAAGCCCAGTAGTGCTTCCCAGTAAGCTGCTATTCAGGTCTGGAACTTTCTGACAAATGACCTGGCAAGTCATTTTTGGAGGGAAGGGTCAAACTGGATTTCAGTAGGTTTACGCCACTGGGATGACTGAAACAGCCTACAGACTGGGTACCAATGCAAATGATAACATTGTAGCATCAGAAATAAAATAGATAAATTTCAACTCAGTAAGAAGCCTAACTTCTACATTAAAAAGTATTTGCAGCTAGATATAAGTAGTGATCCTGGGCAAGGATGGGGCCAGGCACAGGCACAATTGTGCAAGAAGATGGCAAAAGGAAAGCCTATGGTATGGAAAGGCCCAGCAAGGGCACCAGCATGTTGCAGTGTGTGGGAGAGGACAATGGGAAAACTAACACCATTTACCAGGTGCCTGCCATGGGCTAT
>CAUYSK010128996.1:0-126201 GCA_963575035.1 Avahi laniger
TCCCCAGACTCTTGGAGCCCTTTGGAAGCCTGCTTTCTCCCAGGCTGGCCAGGCCAGTGCCCTAGTCCAGGCGTGGGGCGGGGGGTGATACTCACGGTCAGCCGGGGCCAGAAGTGGGAGTAGGTTCTGGACGGCCAGTCGAGGCTGCAAGTGTGGCTGCTGGAGCTGTGTGGGGAGACCTGTCTTCAGTGTCCTTCCCCCGCTGACCCCCGCCCCCACCAGCTCCACCCCTTCACAGACAGACACCCCGTGGGGCAAGGGGCCAGGAGAGGACAGAGGCGCCCTCTGTCTCCTGGGCTGGAACAGGCTGCCCTGTGTCTCTTCCCCA
This sequence comes from Avahi laniger, assembly GCA_963575035.1. NCBI lineage: Eukaryota > Metazoa > Chordata > Mammalia > Primates > Indriidae > Avahi > Avahi laniger. The sequence continues at coordinate 329 of CAUYSK010128996.1, forward strand.
GCCGTGGTTGCCCCGCTTCCCTCTCGCTGGGCAAGAGCAAATAAGCTACAGGAGGGAGGAGGTGGGAAGGGAGGCGCTGGGAAGGCTGCTGAGATGTTTCTTCCACAGCTGGGCTGTGCAGCCCTGGCTGGCTGTGCCCGCAGGGCAGGGAAAGGGGAGGATTCACCGAGGGGACCCTCAGTGAGTAATTAATGAGTAATTTAGTCTTGGGAGTCTCCCTGAGGGGTTTCAATCTAGGACTCTTCTATGGGGCACTCGGTCTGGGATTCTCCGAGGGGTCTTAATCTGGGGGCCTCAGTGGCATGTCTCAGGTGAGGCCTCTCAGTGCTGAGCTCCCTCCGTTGATTTTTCCAAGCAGTGTCCTCCGCACCCCACAACATAGATGCTCCTGATTAGATGCGGGGTTGTGGTGGAGTATTGGGAGGGACAGAGTCTAGGACCCCCACCGAGTCGGATCCGTGTAGGCAGCTCCGGCTGCAAGTGAGGGCACACGTGGGGCTGTCGGGCTGGTTGGGGGGCCGAGGCCAGACCTGATTGCTCAGGGCGAGGGGCGTGATTGGACGGTCTCCTCTCTTCAGAATCAACCACGGAAACTTGACACTTCCAGCCTTGGGAGCGGCTCTTGCTCCGGGTGTGTGTTTGTCTCTCTCTCTCTCTCTCTCTCTCTCTCTCTCTCTCTCTCTCTCTCTCTCCCCCCCCCCTCGCACCCCCTCCTTCCTGTGCTTATAAACCTCAGCTCTGCGGCTCCTGCACGCTTCGCCCCATCTCTTCGCCCTGGTGAGTCGTGTGCCCTTAACCCTGGAAGGAGCCTGGGGATCCTTTTTCTCCCTAGGCTCCCAGGTCCCTCCCCCAGAGCCAGTTCAGGCAGGGATTCAGGAAGTGGCTTTGGGAGATCCAGCAACAGTTCCTGCAGGAGCGTGGGGGTGTGGGCAGAAAAGGGACGGATGAGTGGGCAGCCCTCCTCTCTGCATCCCACCCCCCACCCACGACCCTTCCTGGGTCGTGGGTGAGGGATGGTTCAGTGGAGCCCTATTCCAAGCACCCTTGTCGCTGGGAGACAGGAGTGGGAGAATCTGTGTGGTCCTGGGCACAGCACTCTGCCCAGCTCCCCTGAGGAGAGGCAGGGGCTGGGGAGCAGAGAAGACGGATCTGTTGAGACTGAGCTAGCTCTGACCACAGTTGGCCATTGGCCAGACCCTGGGCTTCTCTGCTGGGAAGAGCTGCCAGAGTGTGTGTGGGCGGGCAGAGTGCAGGCAGCTGGAGACCAGGTCCCAACATAAACACTCTTTGGAGACAAACAACCTCATGACCCTGTGAGGCTGGGTGAGACAACAAGAAGGGTGCCTTGGTACAGATACCCCACAGAGGGGCTGCCAGACTGGAAAGGACTCCAGAGAAAGACCCCCAGATTGAAATCTCCTCCCAGAGGAGTCTCCAGATTGAGGGACCACCACAGAGGGGTCCCTAAGACACACACACTTGAAAAGGACCCTCAAACTGTGAGACGTACGGAAGGTTTCTGGAACTGAAACCCCCACCCCCGCCTAAACTGTGGAGCTGTTGCCTGGTCCCCTGCCCCAAGCTCAGCCCCTGTGCCCTCCCTCTTTCTTCATGGTGACCTCCGGGGAGAGGCCTGAGGTGGCAACACCAAGGCAGGGGCCTTCTGGCCTATTCCTGTGTCCCTGCTCCCTGACTCTCCCTCTCTGCTCCTTCCCCGTCCCACAGGTCAGCCTTGAGAGGACGTCAGCTCCAGCCCCAGAGTCCTAATGGCTGCAGCAGAGCCACTGACTGAGCTGGAAATGGCCATCGAGACAGTAGTCACCACCTTCTTCACGTTTGCGGGGCAGGAGGGCCGTAAGGGCAGCCTCAGCGTCAACGAGTTTAAGGAACTGGCTACTCGGCAGTTGCCTCACCTGCTCAAGGTAGGTAAAGGTCTCCGGACTGAGATTTTGTGAGATGGTGATTGTGGGACACTGTGTTAATGAGGTGATATGGGTACAATATGATATGATATTGTGACCACAAGGAAGGGTGTGGGTGACTGCGTGTGTAAACGGTTCTGGGTTTTCTTGCCTGGGGTGTGTGTGTAACTAGGAAAGCAAAGATGCTGTGTCTGCGCCTGTGATCCTAGCACTCTGGGAGGCAGAGGCAGGAGGATTCCTTGAGGTCAGGAGTTCAAGACTAGCCTGAGCAAGAGCAAGACCCCCATCTCTACTAAAAATAGAAACAAACAAACAAAATTAGCCGGACGTGGTGGCGGGCGCCTGTAGTCCCAGCTACTCGGGAGGCTGAGGCAGAAGGATTGCTTGAGCCCAGGAGTTTGAGATTGCTGTGAGCTAGGCTGACGCCACGGCACTCCAGCCCGGGCAACACAATGAGACTATCTCAAAAAAAAAAAAAATCAGGTACAGGCCGGGCGCGGTGGCTCACACCTGTCATCCCAGCACTCTGGGAGGCCGAGGCGGGAGCATCGCTTGAGGTCAGGAATTTGAGACCAGCCTGAGCAGTGAGATTCCATCTCTACTAAAAGTGGGAAAACTTAGCCGGACATAGTGGTGGCACCTGTAGTCCCAGCTACCCGGGAGGCTGAGGCAGGAGGATCATGTGAGCCCAGGAGTTTCAGGTTGCTGTGAGCTAGCCTGACGCCGCTGCATTCTAGCCCTGGCAACAGAGCAAGACCCTGTCTCAAAAAAAAAAAAAGAAAAATCAGGTACAAAAATGCTAACTATCATCACATCTGTTCTACATTGCATTGGAGATCTTAGCTGCACGGTAAGACAAGGGAAAAAACAGGAATAAGGACTAGCAAGGAAGAAGCTAAGCTGTCATTGTTCACAGATGACGTTAATTTCTACATAGAAAATGCAAGCGGATCCGTAGCGAGATTATTTAAATGTGTTAAACACTTCACGTGCTGTATACTGGCATGTGCATGTGCATTAGCAAATAATGCTGGATGCCCACCCTCTGCCGGGCTCTGTGCTGCAGTCGGGGTACAGAGAGGTGAGCAAGAGACAAGTCCCTTCCTTCGCAGTTTGCAGTCCAAGGAGATGGGCAGTTCGACAAAAAGCTAAAATACAGTGAGGGCAGTGTTACTGCAGGTCTGGGGGGACTTGAGATTGTAGCAGGAGCCTCTAATCCTGTGCAGAGAGAGGCAGGGGCCAAATAAATCTTCCCAGAGGAATCGAGATACGAGCTGAGGTTGGAAAGCTGAAAAGCAGTGAGGCAAAGAGCCCGGGGGAGAGCGTCCTGGCGAGCGAGTGCCCACCGGAGAGGACGTGTGGGGGGCAGAGCAGGGTCACGAGTCTGCGGAGCCCTGTGTGCCACCAGGAGGTGTGAGCAGTGAGGCGAAGGGCTTGAGAGCCGGGCAAATAGTTGGAGCATTTTCCTACGGGCAAGGGGAAGGCTGTCAAGGCACTTAAGCAGTTTGCATTTCAGAGAAATGACGTGGCTGCAGCGTGGGGGGTGAGCGTGGAGAGCGTGTGCCAGAGGAAGCCACCGGGACTGGTCAGGGTGCAAGTGCAATGATCCAGGTGAGAGATGACGTGGCCTATATGAGGGCGGAGGCTGGATGGAGTGGGGACATATTCAAAAGATAGGGTCACATGCTCGGAGACCGGCTGGGTGCAATGCATGAGGGAGGAGTGACCGAGTTTTAGGGCACACCAAAGACCGGAAGGCAATACACCAGAAGGTTAAGATTATTATCTCTTAGTTGTGAAATTATGGATGATTTTTGTTTTCTTCTTTATATTTTTTATTTCTAAGTTTTCTATGAAGTGTTTAGTACTTTCATTATCAAGAAAAGGTTAGGGGCCGGGCGCGGTGGCTCACGCCTGTAATCCCAACACGCTGGGAGGCCAAGACAGGAGGATCACTCGAGGTCAGGAGTTCAAGACCAGCCTGAGCAAGAGCCAGACCCCATCTCTACTAAAAAAATAGAAAGAAATTATCTGGACAACTGGGCATGGTGGCGCATGCCTGTACTCCCAGCTACTCGGGAGGCTGAGGCAGGAGGATCGCTTGAGCCCAGGAGTTGGAGGTTGCTGTGAGCTAGGCTGATGCCATGGCACTCTAGCCCGGGCAACAGAGCCAGACTCGGTCTCAAAAAAAAAATAAAAAAGAAAAGGTTAGGAATAACCATTCTCTTGTTCCTAAATCTATTCTACAGGACTTAGCTCTCTTCTTGGAAAATTGTCATAACTCACAGTAACAGAATAATGGGTCGGCCGTGTGCTCTTCTCCCGTGTAAAATATTGTGCTCTTTGTTGTGGTTTCTGATGGCGATTTGTATCGCTCTTGCCACTAGCAAGTAACATGAGAACGCTGGAACGGCCCAGAGTTTGTAGAAACAGGGACCTCAACTGCTGCCCGGTATAGCAGTCTTGGGAGAGTCAGGTCACCTCCCTGGAAAGACCACCTGTCACACTTTCAGTGCAAGTGTGATAATGGCATGAAAGCACTTGACAAACACCAGACAGATATTAGTAATTACATGGCATCGCCTACATGGCGAAGTTCAAACTCCTTTCCCCTTTCCTGGCAACTTAGAGCCTTCCAAAACTTCCCTGAAATTCACTCTCCAATTCTGTCTTCTCGCACTTCACCCTTCCGTTAAATATCCCGACACTGTCCTTCACTTTCTCTACCCCGTGTACGTTTGATTATTTGCCAAGGCTGAGGCAGCGGTACACATATTTTCAAGACGATGCTTTATATAATAGTTCAATTTTCTGTGCCCAGTCTATATCATTCTTTCAGAAGTCAGTAGATTTCACCCAACTAGAAGCTAACCATTCAATCAAGACGAGAAGTCCCCCAGATCTTTGGCACCTACTGAATAAATTATCTAAGAGAAAACTTCACCCTGTCGCCCGTGGCTCCTCTCAACCTACTGTGTAGTTCAAACGAGGTTTTCAGGTGCGGCCGACGAAACTCAGTGACGCTGGGGGGAGGGAAAGGTGGAGGGTTAACAGAGGAAAGATCTGTCCTTCGATCCTCACCCCTTTCTGCCATGGGATGACAGACACTTTCAATTAATATGGCCCCCGGGAAGCTAGAATAAAAAGAACTAAGCATTACATAAATAAAAATCTCATCAAAATTACCTTTCACCGTTTCAAACAGCCAGACTGTGAACTGGCCTCAGCGTCCTCGGAAGCTATTTCCTCCCTTGGGGGAAGGAAGTGGCCACGGCAGCAGCTGTCAGTGCTTCAAAGGGCTGAGATAAGGCCCCGGGACCCCCAAACTGCAGCCGTCTGTCATCGGGGAGATCAAGTACCTGGAGGTGCTGACTGGCTCTTAGCAGCAAGGAAGGGCCGGGGCTGGACTTCTGGGCAACACAGCATTTTTCAGCCTTTGGGGGAAACAAAAATTTCTTTGTCCTTCTCTAAGAACAGGGAAGCAAAATTCCATTGTCCATTTTTCCTGGGAACTCTTCAAGAAATGGTGTGTTGTGGGCATCTGCAACCTGCTCTATGGCGACATCCAAGCTGGAGGCGGGTCCACGAATAGCAGAGAACTGCGCACATGACGTGAGGAAACCGCAGCGACCATCGCTTCTCGGCCTTTTGGCTAAGATCAAGTGAAACTCCAACGACTCCTTAGGGTGGACGTGATCTCTCTCGCATGAGCAAAAACATTCTTGCGGGTTCCCTTTCCCAGGGATGATTAAGTCTAATCTCACAGTAAATAATCCCTTTCTGCATCGGCCCTGTGAAAATGTCAAATTAAACTATCGGCATGACTGCATTAGCCTTACTCTCACGGTTTTTCTTCTGAGAGCTTTCGGTTGTCTCGCTCATCATCTACTTGGGTCATTCCAAGAAATTATTTCATTTCTTCTTTTTTTTTTTTTTTTGAGACAGAGTCACACTCTGTTGCCTGGGCTAGAGTGCCGTGGCGTCATCCTAGCTCACAGCAACCTCAGACTCCTGGGCTCAAGCGATCCTCCTGCCTCAGCCTCCCGAGTAGCTGGGACTACAGGAACATGCCACCATGCTCGGCTAATTTTTTCTATATTTTTAGTTGTCCAATTAATTTCTTTCTATTTTTAGTAGAGACGGGGTCTCGCTCCTGCTCAGGCTGGTCTCGAACTCCTGAGCTCAAACAATCCGCCCGCCTCGGCCTCCCAGAGTGCTAGGGTTACAGGCGTGAGCACCCGTGCCCTGTCTCTTCTTTCTTTTTATACTTTCTGATGTCTTCCTTTGACATTTAAGAAAACATTTTATTTACAAACAAGAATGGGTTGTAAATAACTTTTTTCCTAGAGGAGAAATTCCCAGTAGAGGCCGTACATTAAGATTATCAGATGCACTGTTTCCCAGAGACTAATCTCAGGATTTCAAATGTTTGGGGGACTTTATATTCAGCTTTCAAGACCCTCTAAATTATGTCTTCATCTCACCTCTATTTTTAGAGTCGGACGGGTGAAGACACTTGTCCATAAAAACTGAAATGAGATCCTGGAGAGCTGGCTGTCAGGGGTCTCGGGGAGAGCACGCTCTGCAGCAGGAACACGCTGCGGAACTCACGTGCTCGGGCGAGGAGGCCGAGGGTGTTTGGCTGCGATTCAAGTGAGCGTGTCCCGGGCCGGGAGCCAGAGCCGCGGGCTGCGGAAGCAGCTGCACCCTGGCCTGCCTGCCAGGAGCGGCGGACGGGGAGCACGCACCGGTTAGCTCCGCAGGGTCCGCATGCCCTCTACCTGGGCTCCAGAACTGCGCGGCCTTTTTTTTTGAGACAGAGTCTCGTTTTCTTGCCTGGGCTGGAGTGCCGCGGCGTCAGCCTAGCTCACAGCAACCTCCAACTCCTGGGCTCAAGTGATCCTCCCGCCTTGGCCTCCCGAGTAGCTGGGACTACAGGCATGCGCCACCATGCCCGGCTAATTTTTCTATATATATTTTTAGTTGTTCAGCTAATTTCTTTCTATTTTTTTAGTTGAGATGGGGTCTCACTCTTGCTCAGGCTGGTCTCGAACTCCTGACCTCAATTGATCCTCCGGCCTCAGCCTCCCAGAGTGCTAGGATCTCAGGCGTGAGCCACTGTGCCCGGCCTCTATTGCTAATTTAGATCAGTTCCTTTAGGAAGCCAAAGGAAGAGGTCGTAGAGATGATGTTCAAATGTGAAAGTTGTGGCGTCTAGCCTGTGATTTTGATAGAGCAGAGGAGTGTCTCATGTTCATAAAGAGTGGCCACACAACATAGATTTTTCTCAGGAACAGCTTTGGACCCACCCTAGTATTTTAAGTAAATATTACCCTGAGACCCTGAGTTCCCCACCGTAAAGCAAGGCAGACATAGTTTGGTCTGGAAAAAATTTGTAAAACAGATACCTCTGGTTGTCCACCATGGACATGCAAAGCCTTCAGGAGTGGAGAGCAGCGGCGCATGTGTGATGTGTCACAGTTAGTCAGTCATAGGACGTGTTAGATCTCTGCCCCCAGCCTGCCCCCAGCCTGCTCTCACTGCATGGCTGAGGTCCTGCCGCACGTGTCTGCCCTTCCTGACAGCTGAACCCCAGCAGTGCTTGTGCTGACCTCCCTCTTCAGTGCTGACAGCTTATAGCGACCTCACTTTGCCAGCAGTGGGACAGGCCAGCTTCTTAAACCTAATCACCTGTGAATGGACTTCAAACCAGCATCATCCCAGAGAGCCTAGAGCTATGGTGTAAGTTAGCTCAAAGGTACCTGAAACCATCACGAACAGTCTGTTACCTTCGTGCGTTCTGAATACCGGCTATCGTACCCTGGCAAGGACGAGCAGCTGTTAGTCACGATTTGGCTAACATGAGAGGTTCGCTTTATTATTTCATTTGAGGAGATTATGGCTCAATGTACTTGCATATTTTACCAAGCTTGAGATATACAGAAAGATCGGCTACCTCTGGGCCACCCTAAGGGCCCGGATTTCTGTGGTCCCTGCTTTGCGGCCGTCTTGGGGTCTTGACTGACGAGGCTCCTGGGTCTGTCTTCAGGCAGCGTCTTTCCTGGCATCTAATCTAACACACGGGAGACCAGCTAGCGCGACTTGAGCAGGTCTCGCCGTAGGTGCCGGTGGTGTTTCTACAGTTATGAGCATTTTCCCGAGAGCTCATCACTCATCTCAAAGGCTTTGTAAACTGGGTGTGGCTCTTGTCGTTCTACAAAGTAGTGAGCCCACAAAGTCCTTGGGTTGATCTTTGATAAGCCTTGAGACCCAAGCTGCATTAGGTTCACAGTGGCGCAGACAGAGCTCCTGGAGCCCTTTGGAAGTGGAAGCGGATTCTCGGGGCGGGGATCCCCGTGGACTCACCTGCATCGCCCCTGGAAGCGGAAACGCGACACGAATGAGACTCTGGCGTGTCCCTTCTTGATCTGCCACGAGGCCCTTTCCAGGTTGGTCCACTGAAACTGACGACACGTGTGAGATCCCAGACTTCTGAAAGGCCGGGAAACTGAGGCTCGGGAAGACCAGCAACTTGCCAAGATTGTATACCTCCCCGGTGGCAGAGCTGTGGTTCAGACCGGGACTGTTTGACTCCACAGTACATCGGCCTGCCCTCCTGGGACGGTTTTGGGAAAATGTACAATCACTTTGATCATTCTAAAGAGAAACTAATATGAAAAATATATTTATTTTTCTGTATGGGTAGATACGTAGATGTTTATTGTTTGCTCTACCATGTTGGATTTTTTTTTTCAGTCGAGTCTTTTTAAATTGTGGTAAAATAGGTACAAGGTCAAAGTCAGCGTTGTGACCACTGTAAAGTGTGCAGGTCGGTGGCAGCAAGGACGCTGACGTCGCTGGCAACCGCCACTGCCAGCCAGTCTGCAAACTTTCTCCTCATCCCAAACTAAACCTCAGGACCCATCAAACACCACCCCCATCTCGCCGTCCCCCTTCAGTGCTTGTGCAGGGTTGGGGGCAAATGAAGTGTCAGGACGTGCAGGAGCGCAGGCCCGACTTCGCCCACTCATCCCTCCTCCCTCCAGAGCTTTCCGAGACAGTGGGCCGGAGGAGAGACTCGCTGGGCAAATGCGCAGCGGCGTTTCCGGGAAACGGTACCGGGCCTGAGGCTTAGAGAGGAAGCTTGCTGGGGTCTTCTGCTCCCTCCTGTCTGTCTTTGGGGCCCATCCAGCCCCCTCGCCGCCCAGAGAACCCCAAGCTGGCCTCATCCTCCCAGTCGCCATGGGGGGGGCGGGGACACGAAAGGGGGGTCCCAGGCTGCCTGACAGCCAGCAGGCCCACCAGAGCCAGGGTCCGGGCCACCCGTGACCTGAGACATGTCGTCCTGTCTGCTGCAAGGCACGGCCCGGGAGTGCCAGGCGTCCCCACCCCCCGCAGCAGGTGTTCTGCCTCCGTGTTCCCTTCTCCTGGCAGGAACAGCAAATCCTGCCCTCTCTGGAAACATGAACGGGGACGATAAATATTCTTGAGCATCCAAGCTATGCCAAGAGCAGGACTGAAAACCAGAAATAAACGAGAGGCTGTGAACCAAGACGGGGTCACAGCGACAATCTCGTCCTCGCAGCGAACTTCATGCCCACAGGATGTCGGCCTCGCGCGTGTCTGCCCAGAAGCAGGGGGCATCACGTCGCTCAGCACAAAGTTTCTGTTGGGTATGAATCTGCATTCAGCTTGCTCCTAACTTCCCTTTCCTTTCCTTTTTTTCTGCAGTAAAGGACAGCGCTTTATGGGAAAGTCTTGCCCTTTCCAAGGGGAGGGATTCGCCCCTTGTTTTCCCGCCCCGCTGCTGGAGCTGGGACATCTCCTATCGCCTTCTCCTGCCCTGGACTGGGGTTTACGCCTCTGGTCACCCTGGATCTCAGGCCTTCAGACGCAGAGTAAATCACACCACCAGCCTTTCTGGGTCTCCAGCCTGCAGACCACAGACCGTGGGACTTCTCGACCTCCGTAATTGTGTGAGTCGATTCCACGTGATCAATCTCCGCTTGCACCTAGTGGTGCCGTTTCTCTGGAAAACCCTGACTGATGCAGAGTCAGCACGTGGAGGTGTCTGAGTTCTGGATTTGGCCATTCGAATAGGTGTGTGGTGGCATCTCCTTGTGGTTCAAGTCACATTCCCTGGTAACACATGCTGTGGGGTGTTGTCATTGCTTATTTGCCATCCGGACATCTGCTCTGGTGACGTGTCTGCCAAGGTCTGGGGCCTAATTTTTTTTGTATTGGGTTGTTTGTTTTCTTATTGTTGAGTTTTAAGAGTACTTGGTATATTTGTATAATAGTCTTTTATCAGAAATATCTTTTGAAAATATTTTTTCTCAGTCTGTAGCTTTTCTTTCATTCTCTTGAAAGTGTCTTTCACAGAGCAGAAATCTTTTGTTTTAAGGATGTCTAGTTAATCAATTTTTTTTCTGGATTGTGCCTTTGGTTTTATGTCTAAAAGTCATTACCAAACCCAAGGTCATGGAGATTTTTTCCTGTGTTGTATTCTAGGAGTTTTATAGTTTTGTGTTTTACATTTAGGTCTGTGATCCATTTTGAATTAATGTTTGTGAAGAATGTAAAGTTTGTGTCTAGACCCATTTTTTGCATGTGGGTGTCCAGTTGTTCCAGCACCATCTGTTGAAAAGACTGTCCTTTCTCCCTTGTATTATCTTTGCTCCTTTGTCAAAGATCCCTTGACCATGTTTATTTATGTTTATATACACATACATATCCACATATTTGTACTTCTGAGCTGCTCTGTTCCGTTGATCTATTAGTTTATTCTTTCACCGACAGCACAGCGGTTTGATTACTTTAGCTTTACAGCAAGTCTTGAACTCAGGCGGTGTCCGTCCTCCAGCTTTGTTCTTCTCCTTCAATACTGCCAATCGTTTTGCACGTTCTGCATAGATAATCATGTTATCTGTGAACAAAGACAGTTCTGTTTCTTCCCTTCCAATCTGTATACTTTTCATTCCTTTTCTTGACTTATTTCACTAGCTAACACTTCCATTATAATGTTGAAAAGCAATAGTGACAGGGACATCCTTGCCTTGTTCCTGATCTTAGCGGGAATGATTCGAGTTTTTCACCATTAGGTGTGATGTTAGCTGTAGGTCTTTTGCAGATGTTATAAGTTGAGGTAGTTCCCCCATGTCCCTACTTTACTGAGAGTTTTTATCTTCAGTGGGCGTTCGATTTTGTCACATGCTTTTTCTGCATCTATTGATATGATCGTGTGATTTTTCCTCTTCAGCCTGTTATGTGACAGACTGCATTAATTTTCAAATGTTGAACCAGCCTTGCATATCTGGGATAAATCTTACTTAGTGGTGTCATATATTAATAATTCTTTGACTATACTATTGGATTAGATTTGCTAATACTTTGGTGAAGATTTTTGCTCTCTATTCATGAGAAATATTGGTATATAATTTCCTTTCCTTCCAATGCTTTTGTCAGGGTTTGGTATTAGGGTGGTGCAAGCCTCAAGGATAGTTATGAATTAGAAAGTATTCCTCTGCTTCTATCTTAATTTCTTCCTTAAATCTTTGGTAGGATTTGCCAACAAACCCCCTGGCCCTGGTGCTTTCTGTTTTGGAAGGTTATTGATTAATCGATTCAATTTCTTTAATAGGTATAGGCCTATTAAGATGATCTATTTCTTCTTTTGGCGACCGTGTGACTTTTGGCGATTTTGTCTTTCAAGGAATTATTCCAGTTCATCCAGGTTATCAAATCTGTGAGCATAGAGTTATTCATAGCATTCCTTTATTATTCTTTTAATATCCCTGCAATCTGTATGTATATATAATCGAACACATTGTTGCCATTATTACATTGAACATACTATTATCTGTTAGATCAGTTAAGAACAAGAAAAATAAAAGTTTCAATTTTACCTTTATTCCTTCTCTGATGCTCTTCCTTCCTTTATGTAGAGCTGAGTTTCAGACCTATATCATTTTCCTTCTTTCTGAAGAACTTCTTTTAACATTTCTTGCGAGGTAGGTGTGCTGGCAACAATTGCCTCAATTTTTGTTTGTCTGAGAAAGTCTTTATTTCTCCTTCACTTTTGAAAGATAATTTCACAGAGTGCGGAACTGTAGGTTGGTGGGTGTTTTTCTCTCAATACTTCAAATATTTCACTCCACTCTCTTCTTGCTTGCGTGGTCTCTGAGGAGAAGCCAGATATAATTCTTATCTTTGCTCCTTAATAGGTAAAGTGTTTTTCCCTTGGGCTTCTTTCAGGAACTTTTCTTTATCTCTGATTTTCTGAAGTCATAAAATTATATGCCTAGGTGCAGTTTTTTGGGCTTTTTGTTTGTGTTCTCTGAGCTTCCTGGTTCTGTGGTTTGGTGTCTGACGACAATTCGGGGGAAATTCTCAGTCATTACTATTCAAATATTTTTCCTGTTCCTTTTTCTCATTCTCCTCCTGGTATTTTCATCACATTTACATTATACCTTTTGTAGTTGTCCCTCTGTTCTTGAATATTCTCATCTGGTTTTGTTTTTCTTTTTTCCATTTTTTTTTTCCTGTTTTCTTTCTCGTTTTAGAAGTTTCTATTGAGGTGTGCTCAAGCTCACAGATCGTTTCTTCAGCCGTGTACAGTCTACGCATGCGTCTGTCAAAGGCCTCTTCGTTCCTGTTACGCTGCTTTTGATCTCCAGCATCTATTTTTGCTTCTTTCCTGTTGCATCTCTCTGCTTACATGACCCGTCTGTCCTTGCAGGCTGCTGCTTTATCCATTACGGCCCCAGCATTTTAGTAATAGTTGCTTTCAATTCCTGGTCTAATATGAATAATTCCATCATCTCTGCCATATTTGAGTCCGGTGCTCGTGCTTGCTCTGTCTCTGTAAACTGTGCTTTTGCCTTTTAGTATGTCCTGTAGTTTTTCTCTTGCCAGCTGGGCGCGACGTGCTGGGTGGAAGGAGCTGCTGCCGACAGGCCGCTAGCGAGGTGGCGGCGCGGGGTGGGGCGGGCAGCGTTCTGCGAGTAGCTCTCAGGCCGTTAGGGAGTCCGCGCCTCTGGACTGTGAACGTCACATGTGCTTCTCAGTCCCCTGCCCCAGGTGGAGCAGGAGGGCCGGCGTGAGCTGCAGTTGGATTTCCCTTCCCGGTCAGGCTCGGATAAAGCCCCAGCAGGTTAGCTCTGGTTGGTTTCTCCTGAGGACAGGCCTTGTTCCAGGGCGCAGCGTTCTGCTGTATCTCAGAGCGATTCCTTTCCCCTGCTCCTGCCAGAAGCAGGCGGGATTCTTCTCTGATACTCACCGTGAGGACTTGGTGGAGCTCCGGGAGGGGACTCGGGCCCCTGGAGCTTTCCTTTCAGACTTGTCCACGCTGTGCCTCCAGCAGTTCAGCAATCGTAGCTCAGGTTTCCGCGCCCTAACACGGGACCCTGCGGAGGGTGCGGCTTGAGGGTCTCGCTCAGTCTCCCCAGTGTGGGGGGCAGCAGTGTGCCCGAGAACTCACGTCTCTTACAGATCTACGTGGAAGAGTGTGAAATCTGTACACGGTGGGGAGAAAGATTTCTCACAGTGATTAGGATGCGCAGAAGGAAAAGTTTATTTCTCTGAGAAAGAAAGTGGAAGAGAGAGGGGCACGGGAGTGAGAGGCCACGACATGTGAATGAAGGAGTGGAAATGGCAGGTGGTTGAGGGAAGGTTCTCGGAGTTTTAAAGGGTAAAAATGGCTTTTTCCCCTCTGCTTCAGGAGGCTGATAACAGAAGCACTGGCAAAGCTGTCGCAGGTGTTCTTCATCTTTTTTTTTTTTTCTGTGAGGCCAACTTTATCTGAGTCCTTGGAATCTGGTGCGGGTGAGAACTGAAGTGGGGAGTTCGTACCCCTACTGTCTGCTCAGGGCTCTTTAAGGCTGCGAAAATGAAACTCTTAGAGATAACGAGTTAGGCCACAGATGTTTAATTAAAAGAAAGGGTGGTTGTGTTGTGAGTTTTCTCTTCACAGGAGCAATTATGTGCTGTGAGTTTATTTCTCTTACTGTCTGTTTGGTAGTTTATTTTCCTGCGTTAGGTAAGTTATTAGTAAGGCCACCTTTCACCAAGGAGAGCTGCCGGTTTTTCAGTTTGTTCTGCTTTTTACTTGTTAGGGCACAGTGGCAACTTCCAAGCTTCTTATAAGAAGGACTGAAACCAAGAGTATATTTTTTGGTTTGGTTTTCTTTAGCTAGAATGAGTGTAAGCAGGACCAAGGTGGGAATCCAAGTTTTGAAATTAGTTATTTTGAGACCTCAGAAGTCTGAATTTGAACAGAATTCATTGCATTAGTTGGCCTGTTACATGTGTCCTATCCCATTGTTCAGAGAGGAGTTTGATTTCAGCCTGACTCTGGGGATGTGAACCTGAATCTGGTATATTTGGAGTGAGGTCCTTGGTGTGCTCAGTCCTGATGATCTTATCGCACCCCAAAAGTTGACCGGAAGGACTTGGATTGTCTTTTTTTTATCATATCCTTCTGTTCTTCCGCTTTCTACCACGTGCAATTTAATCCACAATGACCTCCCTTCTGTAGTTCTGTCTGTGGGCTCCAATTTGGCCTGATTCCCCTCCGGGCCGGCTGCACAGGCGACACTCTGGAACTAACCCCGTTTCTCCTTGGTTTGATCCACTTTCTCCATCTCACGTCTTCTTCTTTCTTGTTTTACTCTCACTTGCTTGAGCACATCTTCCCATTACCTCTTCAGAAAAATACTGAGAGAGAGGCTTTCTGAGTGCTTGTAGGTCTGACTCCTGCCTAATTGACAGATTGCCTGGTGACAGAGCTCTAGGACAAGAATCATTTTCCTTGTGTAGTCACCACAGCTGCGTCACATGCACACGAGTGGCTCTATCTCCCAACTCAACGCGACTGTGAACGTCTCGAGTGGGGCTTTGGAGGAGGGAGGGAGGACGCACAGGGCTTTGGGTGCTGAGGGGAGAGAACTGGGCCTGGACCATGGCATCTTTCAGGCCAGAGAGAGCCTGGGCCTGAGAGGAGGACCTTGTGGCCACAGTCAGAGATCCGAGGTTACTGGAGAGAGCTTGGCCTGTGGGATCCACAGACAAGAGAAAGGACAAGACGGAGAACAACCCAGCTACTATGGTGTTCAGATTTAGCCAAAAGAGCGACAGAATCTGAGATAAAGGACCCAGGTGGAATTTGAATTTCACATCAACAATGGGTAATTGTTTTCATGTAAGTCTGTTGCATGTAATAATATTCTATCTGGCAACCCTATAGCTGGATCAGCTCTCTCTAGAAGGACCTGCTAGTCTTGCTGGCCCCCAGGGAGTGAGCTGAAGAGTCTGTATCTCTGAGGCTGGGAGAAAGAGAACCTTTGCCGTGAAGGAGCCTGGGGAGGAGAGAAGCTGGGGTAAGTGTATCCAGCTGACGCCTGGCCGGTCCACAGGGCCAGAGACCAGGGAGCCTCCCATACCCACGAGATGGCTGTTGCTTAAGACCCGGCCCCAGGTGAGTAACACAGCAGGTCAGCAAAGCAACAACAAAGCCAGAGAGGGGAAGAGTGAGCAGAGAGCCCAGAATGGGCAGTTGCCAGCAAAACAAAACTGCTGGAGGAGCACATGGTCACTTGACAGAAAAAGCAGTTAGTTCAGTCAAGGAGCTCCAATTAGATCATTAAGTTGCTGTCGCTGGAACTCCAGAATATGATTTTTTAAGTTGAAAAAATACAGCAAATGTATTAAAAAAAGAATATGACCACTATTGAGAAGTGAACACTGAAAGAAATCTCTCGAAACAGCAAGAATTTAGACAGAAGTCATAACAGCAAATATAAGAGGACCAGAAGATAAATCTGGAAGTTGTATTGTGTAAATAAACAGGAATTTCAGAAGGAGAAGAAAGCAGTGGAAGGAGGAGAAGCAACATTTAAACAAGTAGATGAAGAAATACTACAGAGCTAAAGAGAGAGTTTAACCTTCAGATAGAACGGATTCTTTGCGTTCCAAGGCAGGAGGGATGAAGAAAGGAACATACCAGAGATTTCAGTACAGTGTCCTAACTCCAAGGATAATGACAAAATTCTATGGTCTTCTGGACAGGAATAACAAATTATTTACACAGAAGAAGAATCAGACTGGCTTTACATTTTGATCTTCAACTCTAAAATCAGAAGATAGTAGAATAATATCTATCGACGACTGCTGGTGTAGTTTAAAAATCTAAACCCAAACACATGTTACTCAAGAAACCCACTTTCAACAAAGTGATAAAGAAAGGTTGAAATTCCAAGGATTTGTAGAGATACCACCAGATAAATATAAACCAAAAGAAGTCAAGTCTTGGCAATATTAATATTGGACCAAACAGCATAAATGTTATGTAATTATAAAAGGAAAATTTATAAAATAGCCATAACAACCATAACTCATGTTCACCAATCAATATACAAGCTAAATATATAAAGCAAAATCTATTAGTAGAATATAGTAAAAATACAATTATGATGGGAGATTTTAATACACCTTTTTCAGACTCAGACAAATCTAGCAGACAAAATAAATAACAGAAATAGAGGAGTAGAAAACAACAACCAAACAATTTGATCTAAACGATGCATGGAATGTCACCTCTCATAGCTATATTTCTTTTGTATTTTAATGGAACATTTACAAAAGTTAATCTTGTCTTTGGCTCCAAAGGATATCTAAGCCAATTTACAAAAGTAGAAATTTTATGAGCCACATTCCCTGATTATTATCCCCCCCAAAAAGTAGTAAACAATAAAAAGGGACACCCCTCAGAAAACCTTCTAATAATTTAGAAATTAAGAAACAATATTCTAAATAACCAAAATATAAATAAAACTGAAGTTACAAACCACATATAAAGCAATGATGCAGAAATGTTCATACCTAAATATACAAAGCACAGTTCAAATGATTCCTATTGGGAATTCATAACCTAAAATGCTTTATTATTAAAGAAAAATCCATAAGGTTTAATTTAAAAAATTAGAATAAGAACACCAAACGGAACCAAACAAAAATTTGGAAGAGAGAATAAAGATGGAAACTGATCAAAAGCAAACAAATCAAGTAGAAAGGATAAATATATCTAACACGGATTCTCACGAAAGACCCCCCAGACAGACAACGTCCTGGGATTCTCCAAAGGCTCGGCTGCGGCACATTAAGGAAGAATAGGAATTGGAAAACGTGGCAGGAGGGGGGCATGTGACAGGCAGGGGAAGGTACAAGCAGCGTCCTTTCCCTCTGCACGCTCCCCACCCCAACCCTGGGGGGCCCCATGGGGGCAGGGGGCAGCAGCGGCAATCGGACCGCCTTCCCGCTGGAATCTGCCCCAGCTGGGAAGGGAGTAAAAGCTTTGAATGGGTAAGATACGGAGGTTTTACTTTAGATAGGATGGAACCACAAAATCTAAAACTGGGGCTGTTGTTAGCATCAAAAGTGGCTGAAAAGCCACTGGGATCTACTGGAAATGTCACCAAGAGCAAAGAAATGTTTCTGACAGAAGATATTTGAGGCAAGAGTGGGAGAAAACAAAGCTGTTCTGACTGCACCCTGTTAAGCCTGGCCATTGTGGCACTGGCGTTTGCTAGTTTGATTTTCCTCCATCAGACTGGGAAGAATTAAGCACCAAAATAACTAATAATAGCAACACAAATAACCCTTTGAGTGAAATTAACAACCATGAATTCATATTGATATCTATAAATACATGAATAAGTCAGAAGTTTGATCAGTTCGATGATATTTACTTAGTCTCAAACTACTTCCCAAGAAAACACTACAGAGAGAAAACCTAACTTTACAGTGGGAAGATGAAAACACACCATCTTGAATAGGCGCTCAGACTGGACAACACCAAATCCAAGGCAGGTGCCATGAGAGGAAGACAACAAAATTTAAAAGTTATAGAGAAAGTGAAAAGACTAATTACAGACTGGGAAAAATATCAACGATGCCAATATCAGATAAGTGGCTAATATTTTTAATATACAAAGAGCTCTTATTAAACTTGATAACCTACAGGTCACATTTTACAGTTTATTTTAAAAGTAAACAGGCTTCCAGTTCACCACCCTGGGAAGGTCTTGTGATTGACAGTGACACCCTGCCCCTGGGTGAAGGATCGTACCATGAGTCACTCAGACTATTCATGCACTGATTAATGTACAACCTACTGACACTGAAAAGGATGTGGATTTATTTCTGAATCATAGTTTTACTGATTGTTTTGCACGTAGACATTTCAGCCCGTATGTTGCAATCTGTATCCAATGATTTAACCTCTGTATTGTACCCTCCAGTGAAAAAGGACAGGTCCAGTATGAGGGGTCCCTCCCTTCTCCTAAACTTTGTATGAAAGCCTTCCGACTTGTAGCAGACTCCAGAACACACTCAGCTTTGTTAGGGGTCCTCCCAGAGTGGTCCTCACACTTGGCTTCCAGTAAACCTTTATCAAATTGTTTCTGCCTCAACAGCCTTCATTTCAGTCAACAAATAAGATAAAGACTAATCAAGTCAAATAAGAGAAAATCCAAATGGCAAACAAATAAAAAGAGGTTACTTTACTAATAGGAGAAATATGATCTAAAACATTAATCAGGTGTCATAAGACACCTAGCAAGGAGATAATAATTTAAAAGGATGACAGCCAGAAAGGGTGATCTGGGGATGTGGAAACGGTATTTTCATGCTTTGATGATAAATACATAACTCGTTCGGTTTTTATAGTATGAAATCTGGCAACATCCATTAAAAATCTGCATTCCCTTTGACTTAGAAATTCCATCCCGGAGAATCCACTCTCTACATCAGGATATAGAAACAAGAATGTTTATTGCAGCTTTTTTTTAGTAGTAAAAGCCAAAATCATGAATGACTATTAATAGGAAAATGACTGGGATACAACCATGTCATGGAAAACTCTGCAGGTAGATAGAATAAGTTAGCTCTATGGCAGTTGGCTAAAAAGGATTCCTACAATATATATTTTTTGGAGGAAAAAACAAAGATGCAGAGAAATATATAAGGTAGAATCCTATTTTTTTAAACTAAGTCAATTCTCCAATATATGTACCTATGATTACATGAGCATGTAGAAAGATACGGAAGGACCCACGCGCTGTTACACTGGTGAGGAGGGAATATGGCGTGGGTAAGAAGGGAAGATGAGGAACTTTGATGGTGTTGCTGCATTTTGACTACTTTTATTGTTCTACTATGGTTCTTACGATCTGGGTTAACCGATTACCAAGATCTAGCACTTTGGCAATTGTGGAAGATGGCTACTGTGCAAACAGCGAGAATAGTCTGTCGGTCTGCTGCCGAGCCCCAGGTGACAAGGCTGGAATCAGAGAAAAC
Organism: Avahi laniger; assembly: GCA_963575035.1. Classification (NCBI taxonomy): domain Eukaryota; kingdom Metazoa; phylum Chordata; class Mammalia; order Primates; family Indriidae; genus Avahi; species Avahi laniger. The sequence goes on from CAUYSK010128996.1 coordinate 19,603, forward strand.
CGGCGGATGGAGGCAGGACAAGTGACTAACATGCTCAGAAAAAGATGAGAATGGAGGTCCAAGAAGAGTTAAAGATAAAACCCACAGGTGAAGGTTAGTTACCAAAAGAGGGCGAGGAGGTGGTGAGTAGCAGAGGAAGATTCCAAACCTGACAGTCAAACATCAGAGGACGGCGCAGGCTAAGAACGTGTGAGGACCCGGGATCAGGTCGTCCCAGCGAGAATCCGTCCGTGAATGTGAATGACGGTCTGCAGCTCGGTGAGGATCTCAGAGGAGCAGGGTGCTGACCAAGCAGCCTGGCTGGGTGGGCCCTCAGGGACCCTTGTCCTGTGTGACACTCCCAAACCCTCCCCATGGAAAGGGGTGGGCAGCTTCTGGTGCCTATAAAAAGAGAAGAAAGAGAAAAACCAAAACTGATAGTAAGCGCAGTCATGCATGGCTTAATGACGGGGGTACGTTCTGAGAAACGTGCCGTTAGGCGAGTTTGTCACTGACGGCATCACAGGGCGCACCCACACCGCCCGCACACGCCCAGGCTGCACGCCTGCACCGCGCGTTACTGTATCCAACGCTGCAGGCCATTGTAACACGATGGTAAGTATTTGTGTATCGAAACGTATCTAAATGTAGAAAAGGTATGATAAAAATACAGTATAAAAGATAAAAAATGGTCCACCTGGATAGGGCCCTTACCGTGAGCGGAGCTCGCACGGCTGGGAGCTGCTCCGGGTGAGTCGGCGAGTGAGTGATGGGCGAGTGTGAAGGTCTAGGGCATTCCGGCACGCTAGTGTAGACTTTATAAGGCTGTGCACGGAGGCCACACTAAATTTATTTTAAAAAACTTCTTTCTTCAATAATAAATTAACCTTAGCTTATTGTAACTTTTTTACTTTATAAAACTTTTGAATTTTTAAAAAAACTTTTTAGACTTTTTTGTAATAACACTTAGCTTAAAACACAAACACATTATATATCTGCACAAAAATATTTTTTCTTTACATCCTTATTTTAAAAGTTTTTTCTATTTTAAAACATTTTTATTTTATCCTTTTTAAACTTTTTAAAAAAGACTAAGACACAAAAACACACATGTTAGCCTAGGTCCACACAGGGCCAGGATCATCAGCATCACCGTCTTGCTCCCCCACATCTTGTCCCACTGAAGGTCTTCGGGGGCAATAAACAGGCGTGGGGCTGTCGTCCCCTACGATAACACTGTCTCTTTCTGGAATACCTCCTGAAGGTTATCTTACAGATAACCTTTTTTTTTTTTTATGAGTAGGAGTACACTCTAAAATAACGATAAAAAGTATAGTAAATACACAAACAAATAACACAGTCGTCTATTATCACTAGCAAGTACTATGCACTACACGTAATTACATGTGCTATACTTTGCTAGGACTGGCAGCACAGTGGGTTTGTTTACACCGGCATCGCTCAACACGTGAGTAACGTGTTGCACTGTGTCATATGGTGGCTACGACATCACTAGGCGTCTTCAGCTCCATTATACCGTTGTAGGACCAACATCATATGCGTGATCTGTTGTTGGCCGAAAAGTCATTATGCAGTGCATGACTGTACAAGATTTAAAATACAGAATTCTGGTGTTAGGAGAAAAATGCTACTAAATGCCGCAATGTAAAATAATCATGTTACTGCTAATGCTAATACTAATGCTAATAATGCCAAGACCAGTTAAGCTTTGCTGAGTTTGAACTAAGGGCCCTGTAAATATACTAAGCACTGTGAATGTATTATCTTTTAAGCTTCGCAAGAATTTACGAGGTAGGTACCATTATCTTCCTTTTACAGACAATGAAACTGTGGCTTACTGAGGTTAAATAACTTTCTGTAAGTCACATAAGTAAAAATTCTGAGTCAGAACTCAAACTCAAGTCTGTTTGAGGCCACAATCCTAATTGCTCTGTGCAGTAACTGATATTTATAATGATGGCCTGGCATCATCTGTAAATGTTATTAATAATTTTTCAGGGTCTTCTATTTCAAAATTCAGGGATACACACTGTATTTCAAATGTTTTCGTCCACATAGAAGTTGGTTTTTCAGTGATGCATTCTTCAAGGATTCTGGATAGCTGAAGCTTTAACTGTATTTTGTAGCTTCTCACTAGATTTCAGTAATTTGAGCTCTACAAATTGAAATTGGGTTGCAAATAAAAGTTTTATGAAATGCTATAAAATACATTAGTTGTAAACTCTTAGTACTACATAAATTCTATCTACTGCATTTCTTTGTGAACTTCAATTTTTAAAAAGCCTATTTAATGTTTTGGCAGGATCTTTTTCTAAATAATACTTCAATATGGACTTTTTCTTGGCAATCCATGTAATTTCCTGGAAGTTCCTGCTGAGTATACACTTACTATGTAAACATAAAACTCAATTCCCCTAGTGAAAGCATCAACCCTTTGCAAATGCCAGTAGGATTTTAAGCAATTTGCAGCCTGTGAGTAAGGCCACCCTCTTTTCCCCCCATATTTTCTTTAATGCGCCGTAGTACGGGCCACACGACCCTTAGCGAGGCTATTCTCAAATCCTTCTTTGCTTTAAGAGATGCCCCCTCCTTTCCGATCTTTTGACTAAACATTCTTTCATTTTCCTAAAGAATTTTACTTAAAAGCCCTGGCCATCTTACCTGATTGCATTTCCTCCAATACGTCAACGCAGCCATAACTGCTTTGAACATCTAACCTTTCCTTAAGCCGCGTCACATTCGTACGACTACATATAACAATATATACAGTTCCTTTTCATTTATCAAAAGAAAGAATCCTTAGGGAATAAAGATTTGACAGCTCCGGTTACAAGATAATTGTAATACTTTAAAAAAAGGGAGAAAGAGAAATGAGACAGATGGTGTACACTGGAGACATGTGGAAGTTTGCTTGAAAAATAGCTTCAGAAATTCAATTGAGACTGAAAAGAAATTATGCAAATCATCATTTTTGCATAAAAGCATCATGGAAAACAAGGAAATTATCTTAATCTTTAGGCTTCCACAATCTTGTCAAAGAGAAAGAATGTCAACTGGACTGATACCATCTTGAGTTCTTATTTTTAAAAAACTTTATAGCCACTCATTTGAATTACAGGAGAAAGAGATTATTTTGAGTGAGATCGTTAAAAACATTATTTTCTGTATTGTCACACTTAGCTCTAATTCAGTAACATCAACCATTACTAAATATTTTTTATGAGTTACTCAGTGCTTTTATTATATATTATGTATTTATGTGGTAAATGCTTTATAACAAATTAGATATACTATCAGATTAATTTATATGGCATAAAAAGATGATAGAATTTAATTTTTAAAATTGTGTTTATTACTTTAAAACAGGATTTTAAATTTCCCTTTTAAACTTGATATGCTTATTTGATTTATACATTATACAGAATTTAAATAAAAAGAGAAAGAAGCTATGAGGACAGAAATTCTAAGGAATAATGTGAAGGTTAAGGTGAAATTTTTGTGGTGTACGTTTTTGAGGGGAATGGGGGCAGAGAGATAATAAGGAAACTGATTGCACTGAAAGGAGGAAAATCACTTAATGAATTCAGGAAAATTTTCAGAAAAATACGGTTGAAGGTGTAGTATGATCAGTACCTGGTGTGATGATAATTACGCTTTTATGAACATGAAAACACACATTTTATTTAAGAGCAAAGAAAGAGAGAAGGTGAAGAGTTATAGATAAAAGAAAATGCTATGATGGGATCATTTCTATTCATTATGGGATGACAGAAGATGGCTTGTATTTCAGTTCACGTGACAATCAGTATGGGTAAACTCGGGCAGGTCCACATCTTTTGCCCAATACCATAATGAAGAAAGAAACCTGGCTCATCATTTTTGAATCTTTAGTGAACTTATGCGCATGTTTTCCTTTTGTGTATATTTTTAAGGTGGCCTATTTAGATGCACTAAAAAGGTCCATCTTTATCTTTAAATTTGATCAGAAAGAAAGAAGTCTGAAAATTGATAAACAATCTTTAATATATAAAGATGGGTTACCAAGAAAGATCGTGGCATTTCATTTCCCGAAGATGGTTAGATAAAGTTATGGATGTTTATCTACTCTCTCTAATAGTGTGTGTTAGGTGAAGTTTGCTTGGAGGCAAAAAGACCACTTCAGGGTTTACACTTTTAAAATGATAATGGAATTTGGCAAGAGAAAGTCTTTCAATAATAAGGAACAAATCCTATTATTTTTTCCTCATAAGGTTAAATTAATCTTTGCGTGAACGTGGGTCAGAAATATTTCAGGGGCATCTAGCTTTCAGGTGTGTTCTCACTGACATCTAGCAGTACTAAACAAAGGGACCTTCTGAGGCTTGATGTGGGTGACTCCCACCCACATCTGGAGCCCTAGAAGGGAGCTGGGGCCAGCCCGTGTGTTTCTCTGGGCAGGTGAATCTTCTGGCTCCCTTTTCAGACTGGCATCTTTTAAACATCTGTCCAGCATTTGTTAAGAGGAGAGGCATGGGGGTGGGGCGGGCAGGCCGGAACGAATGGAAGTGGCAACACTCAGTCACTGTCCTGTTGTCCCCAGCAAACAGCTCCGGCCAAGATTCCGAATCTTCCTCAGCAGAACCACAGCCCTAGCCCCCTGACAGGTGAGCCTCCCTCATCAGTGCCTGGGTCACTTCCCTGTTAATGTGCCTCTGGGCGAGTCTAGGCTAGGGTTTCTCAAATCGTGGTCCTGGCACCGTCACCTACATTAGACTCACCCGGTTCTTGAACCCAGGCTGGCCCTACTAAATCAGAATCTCTAGGGATGAGCGCAGGGCATTTGCATTTTTAACGAGCTTTGCAGGTGATTCCGGTTGCACTAAACTTCAAGAACCACTCCCGGCAGGCTGGGTTAGACATGGTCAGTTTAAGAACTCTGGCTCTCCCCAGGTATTTCACTGTCAGACACAGCTCCGCAAACGTTCAGACCTGTTTCAGGAAGACTGGAGGAAGATGCAGTTCAGTTACCTCCTACTCTTCAGTCTAACTTTCTCCCTGGCATCCTTCCTGATGGAACTGAAATCCTCGGGGAGTGCCTATAAATACTCCATCTGCTCAGATTTTTTGCCAGACAGCGGAGTTTGCACCACCTTCCCACTACTGCAGACCAAGATAGCCTCTCTGGGCTTGCCTGACTAATTCTCAGAGCCCCGTTTCCTGACAACGATGGTGCCTCAGGACCACTTAGCTACATACAAGGGGATCCTGTTGCCCTTAGATGTCCTTTATGCTGTTAGGATGGAAATAAACTTTTAATGCTGGAAAGAATCTGAGACATAATCCAATCTACTCCCTAAATATGAAGACCGATGCAGACGGATCCACAGGAAAAAAAGGCAAGAAGAAAATATCTTGAATCCCTACTATGCTCCAGAAAGGTGCTGTGCTAGGTTTTCCAACAAGAGCTTTGTCAGTAGTTTCTTACAACAAGCTTTCAAAGTGGATAATACTGTATTTATTTGTATATACAAGCAAGTTGAAACTTAGAAAATTAAAGAAATTTGCAAAATCATTCAGTTAACAGGTAGTGGATATATAAAAATAATAATACTATCTATCATTTAATAAGCGCTTTCCATGTATCGAGCATAGTTCTAAGAATTTTATTTTTATGAACTTTCGTAAAATCACCACAAAAACCCTGAGGTAGTTATTATTATTATTATGTTCATTTTACAGGGGAAACTCAGGCACAGAAGATTAGAGCTTGCCTGAGGTCACCCAGGTAGGAGGTGGTGCAGCCTTGGACTGCAAAGCTCTCTCCAGAACCAAGTTCCAAGGGGGAGCAGTTACTGTGCACGCAGGAAGACAACCAGGCCCAAAATAAGGATTGGGAGGAAAGGGGAGATTTAAAAAGCACTTTTGATGAGATCTGAATCATCTATCTGGATGGTGAGGGATCAGAGAGAAGAAAGAGCTGAAGACAACCCTGCATTTTTTTGCTTGCTTGGGGAACTAAGCAGATAGTGACATCATTAACTAAGACCTTGAATGAAGACACACTGGTATTGCATTTATGTTCTGGGCTACAGAGCTGGTGTTTAGCCATTTCTCCAGCTTAGCTGTGAAATGTAAGAAGAATCACATGTCCTCATCTTCTGTATAAAACTTATTGATAGATTGTAACAAAGACTCTCAATGGAACTTGGAACATTGCCTGTCTGATTTTCTATTTGTAGGGCAGTGAAGTATTAAATATATATGTAGCTTTAGGATAGCAAGAAATATAAGTGTATCCTTGATTAACTCCTTATTTGGGAATTATTCACTGACACCCACTTTGTGTTGGCTGTCAGGGACACAATGGTAAAGAAGACAGACTCAGGCCCTGCCTTCAGGGAGCTTGTAGTCAGGTAAGGGAGACAGTCAATAAATAAGGAATTGGAAAATTAGACAGCAAAAAGTGCTATGAAGAAGATAAATGGGTGCCATGGTAGAACATGATGGTGCAGGGGCCAGGTAACATAAGGTCTTGTAAGACATGGATGGTGTTCAATTTTTATTCCAACTGCGATAGAGAGAAATTGATGAGTTTTGAGCAGTGGGGGTGTCAACTCAAAATAAGTGACTAAGGCATAGATCTCAATCAATGGAGGTTTATTAAGCCAAAGCTGAGGACATGCTCAGGAAAAACACAGACCACAGACAAATCTGTGGCTGTTTTTCCACAAGAGAATTTGGGAGTTTCAGTATTTAAAGGGGGATAGGGCAGACAGAAAGAAAAAAAGGCAGAGGCAGTGTGGGTAGTGAGACAACATGGTTACAGTCTTAAGAGACCCAGGAAAATCTACCCGTAAGATAAGGCGAATGTTAGAAGAGAAAAAGGGAGCGAAGAAAACATCAATTATATAGCTGTTCCTGGGTAGCTGGAAGAATGTCTGATCGCATCTTTTCTCTGTTCTGCACCTGTGAAGATAAACTTGTAATTCATTATTAGTGCGGAATAGAACAGACTTCAGTTTTAGGAGACAGACGTAGCCTACAGACCCTAAAGTCACAATCTGCACAGCATTGCTTATGGGAAGCCAGCAAGGAGTTTCCTTAATGAAAGGTCTGCAGAGGTCCTTCATAGGTGCCTGAGGCCTTTACCTTTTCTTTTGCATAAGGAGTTGCCAGGGAGGTCCTGAGATTTTAATTTTCTTTTACAGGAGTAACATGGCCAGAGGCAAAGGGTGATGGCAGCTTAAACAAAAGTACATTAGAGGCAAAGAAAAGTGGGAAGACATTGAAATATATTTTGAGAGAAGCTAGCGGAGCTGTTGATGGAGAAGAGAGAGGAAAAGGGAGAAACCAAAGATGACCCATAGGTTTCTAGTTTGAGCAACTGGAGAAACAGTGCTATCATTTCCCAATATGGCAACGGGAGGAGAAACAAGTGTTGAAGGAAAATGATAACCAAACACAGGCATGTATGTGTATGTGTAAGCACAGTACCAAAGCTAAATCCTAGTGCTCTGGACTGGGATTTTAAAAGCTTGATTTGTGTTGCCACTAAGAGCAGTACCTTCTCTACACCTTGTTTTTTCCCATCTGCAACATGGGGACAATCGTATCTGTCTTTACTGTTTCACTGGGATGCTGAGAAGATGAATGAGAGAACATACATAAAAGTACTTTGAAGTCTCAGGAAGATAAGAACTGTATAAATCTCAGCTGTCATTATTACATCACAAGGTGTGTTTGTATTTTTCACGGATCTGCTTGAGGTCACAGGGGTCATAAGCATAACACACTTACATTCTTTCCTTCATGTTCAGTTCCCAGAAATGAAAAGACGAACATGCTTCTCTCTTCCCACTGTCCCTTCCCCTATAATATTCTCTTGATAGGATTTTGCAATTACTAGCATTATCCCCAAAATTTTTTGAGACCCCAGGAAGTGAGAGCTTTACCCAGAATAACTCTGCCTGTGTGATTCTTGGCAGGTAATGGTGGTATCTTACTTTATTAATAGAGATGTACAAAGAACCAGCATGTTGTCTCATATAACTGTCCAATACCTCTACAAGAGGTATTATTTTTATTACCATTTGACAGACAGAAATGGGCTCAAGTTAAAGTAACTTGCCTAAGACTTCATTTTACAGCTGGAGTAGCTCAAGTCAATAAAAGAGCCGTGTTCTAAAAAATATAGCAAACACACACCAGGGGCGTTCGAAGAACTGCAGCCATGTCCCAGATGACGTTCATGGGATGTGCGCTGGCTTCTTTGATCACAGTGGTCTCGGGACACATTATCTTCAGTCCTTTGAAAATGGATGTGACTACTGATTTTCTTGCCTAGAGTTTCAAGAGCGGCACCATTCTACCTATGACCTTGTATGCTGCTCTCTCTAAAAACAAAAAACCAACATAAGAACAAAACAAAAATTGTCTCTAATTCTCCAGAGTAATCATGTGATTAAGTCTCTTCTTTCCCTTGGGAAGAGAGACACTGCTCAGCCCTGCCTGGGATGGCGATATGATGGTTATGTGCAAAAGAGAGGGCCCTGGGAAGGTGGAAAGAACCCTGGATGTGGAATTCAGAAAGCTGGGGTTGAGTTTTGATTCAGCATTACTTATTGTATGACTTGGGAAGGAAGGTGACCTATTTGAGATTCAGTTTTAATAACTGTAAACTGGATGTATTAATAAATCCTCGTCTGTTTACTGACTGTCATCTCCCAGTAAGCCTTACCTGCATCCGCAGTTTCAGATGCACAGCCAAGCAGCCACTTCCAGGTTGCCTTGCTTACAAATTGGATTAAAGATTCTCCATTCCATTCATTCCTTCCCCGGTCTTTCTCAACTCAAATGCCTGTGTATTTGCTCACTTTTATTGGAGGGGAAGTGGGATATTATTTTTGGTGTTCACGCATTATGACTCTCAGCATATTTATCTATCTAGAACAAAGCTGAGGAAAGATGATGGAGGGCTGCCCTGCGAATGGAATTTATGCATGTAAGATGTTTAGCACAGTGCCTGGCTTACAGAGAGTGACAATTTTTAGCTGTTATAATTTTTTCATATTTAGGAGATCCTTATTTGTCTTGAATGATTTAGCTGTGGCCCTCGCTGGGGGAGGAGGATCTGAGACTCCTCTCGAAATTGTCAGCCTGGCTGGTGGCTGGGCAGGAATTTCTTGCATAATCTCTGTAAGCCTTTCTTCTTATTTCCACCTAGTTCCTGCCCACTGCTGAGGAAGGATACTTGGGATAACTTTTTGTGAATTGATGGTAAATGCAAATAAAATAATAACAACTTTAGATCAATGACAAAACTTTAACTTGTTTTTCCTCTCAATTGAGTCTGGAAAAACCCCAAAGCCTATGGACATGTTTTCAGCACCACACCTGAGCGTGCAGGTGCGCGCCTGGGGCGACCAGAGATCGCGGCGGCGGCGGCTCCCGGCTCAGACGCGAGAGGCGCCGGGCAGCGAGCCTTCGGGTGCCCCCAGCTGACGCCCCCCCACACCGCCGTTTTCCCGGCCCCCTCCTCTCCCGGTTTGAGTTTCTGAGTCAGCAACCCCCAGCTCGCCGGGGTTGGTGTCCCGGTGGCGCCTGGGCGCGGGCGGCGGCTGCAGAGCTGCCCTGCTGGCGCTGTCCCCGCTGGCGCGACCAGCCTCCCGGACCTCCGGGGTCACCGCACTCCGACTCCACCAAGTGCGTGCCCAGGGCCGGGCGGGCGGGCGCTCGGCGAAGCGGGGTCGGTGCCCGCCGGGGCCGCCTCCGCCCCTTGCCCGCCCCCCGCGCCGAGGCGGGTCCCGCTGGGGAGGAGGACGCGGCCGGCCTTGCCCGGAGGCTCCTTCCTCCTGCACTCGCCGCCACCCCCAACGCCTCCCCCTCGGGCGGCTCCATTTTCCGGGCGCGTCTTCCTCAGGGAGAAGGTGTCTGTCCCCAAACCTTCCCCCTCGCTGCCCCCTGAGAGCCCCGCTTCCCGGACTCCGGGCCTCACAGCGTCTCCTCCGGCCGCCGCCCCCGTCGCGCCCCTGGGGTCCGGCGGGCCCAGCGCGCAGGTACCTCAGAGCCGGGCGGCTCCCGGGGAGGTGCCGCGCCCGCTCGGGGGGAGGCGCTGTGGCGCGGGGCCGCCCCCTTGCGCCCCGGGCGCCGGCTGCGGCTCGGCCTCCTCCTCTTCCTCCTCCTCCTCCTCCTCCGCCCTCCTTGGCTGGGAAAGCGGGAGGCGGCGGCGGCGTGGTGTGTGCGCGCGTGAGGGGGGCAGCAGAGAGGAGCCTCCGGTGCCGCCGCCGCGTCAGAGACACCGCGAGCGCCGGGCGCGGCGGGGCCGCATCTGCATCAGCCGCCGCCGCCGCTGCGGGGCCACGAACAAAGAGGAGGAGCCGAGGCGCGAGGTAGGACGGGCGCGGGGCGGCGGGGACCCGGCGTCCGCGGGCCGGACGCGGAGGAGGTGGTGGCCCGGCGTCCCCCGTCCCCGCTCCGGCCAGTCTCCCTGTCCCCTCGGCCCCCGGGGGCCGGGAGCGCGGATCTGCGGGCGCGGAACCCGCGGCCTCTGCCGTCTCCGGGCAGGAAGCTGCCGGGCGCGGTGCCGCGGTCTCCCGGGCGCAGCCAGGCGCCGCTCCCGGTGGCCCGGTCTCCCCGGGGACTCGTCTCCGCGGGTTCCAGCCCTGTTCCTCCGCGGCGCTTCGCGGGGCTGAGTTTCGCAACTTGAGGCTGCGCATTTATTTTAAGTCCTTGAAAACTTCCAGCAGTCGTGTGGGGGGATTTTCGTCCCCCGCCTGACCTACGGGAGGCGGGATGAGGCTGTAGCAGGAGCGCCCCATTCCGGACCGGCGGGGCGCAGCCCAGCCCGCGACGTCCCCGCCCGGACACCTGGCCCGGTGTCCGCGGGGCGGGTCGGGCTACCTGCGCCGGGCGCGCGGGAGGGGGCGCAGCCCGGGCTCCTCCCGACTTTGTCCGGAGCCGCGGTTGGTGCTCCCGGCCCGGGCTCCGCACGCCTCCCCCGGCGTTCACGCTTACATGCTTTCGGCGGGGGGAGAGCGGCGCGGTAAGTGGATTGCTTTTTCCTGAATGGCCCCATTTTCATATTATGCTCACAGTTTTCAGTCCAGCATTCCATTGTCAAATTCTTTAGTGTTAATTTTGCCAGATTTTCTGAATGGGATTAGGACAGGCTGTTCGGAAATCTGTTCCAGAGTTTGTCAGCCACTGCCCTGAAGGGGGCTTTTATATTTCAGCTGCTTTCAAGCCAATCTGTGTCCTTTAGAATTGTCAGCCTTCAGCTCTTTTCGGTTGGGCAAGATGAAACAGTTCTATTTTTAAGAGCAGTGAAGAAACATATGTATTTAATATTGGGATCATTTACCACAAGCGGTCATATGAGGCATGGTTTCTTAAACGCTAAAAGTGGCTTAAAAATTGAGAACTTCGTTGGATTTAATAGTAATTTCAGGTAGAGGAAACTTTCAATTGCTTCTGTTCAGCTTCTCATGTGAGTCGAGGACTTTATTAAGGCAGCTGATACCACTTTCAGAGCTTAAGAAATTATGTTCTTTATTGCATTTCATGAATCCTGTTTATTACAGGAATCCTGTTTAACACTTGATAGCTAGCTGTTCCTGCCCAGACATTTTCAGGGGTTAATTCTGAATTGTTTAAAAAGTCTATTTTGTTTTTAATTGTTGACTTTGGAGTTTAGGAACCACATTCCAAAGCAAAGCTACACTATTCAGAGAGGGAGCATTTTGTGTACTTTTTGGTTCTTGGCTCCTTTTTGAACTTTTTCCCCGGATAACAACACTAATTCTATTTTTTCCTTCTTTCCCCATGACTCTAGAGCAAAGTCTGAAATGGATGTTACATGAATCATTTTAAGGGATGCACACAACTATGAACATTTCTGAAGCTTTTTTCTCAGTAAAGTAGATAAAGATGGATGAATCTGCCTTGTTGGATCTTTTGGAGTGTCCCGTGTGTCTAGAGCGCCTTGATGCTTCTGCAAAGGTCTTGCCTTGCCAGCACACGTTTTGCAAACGATGTTTGCTGGGGATCGTAGGTTCTCGAAATGAACTGAGATGTCCTGAGTGCCGGACTCTCGTTGGCTCGGGTGTGGAGGAGCTTCCCAGTAACATCCTGCTGGTCAGACTTCTGGATGGCATCAAGCAGAGGCCTTGGAAACCTGGCCCTGGTGGGAGCAGTGGGACCAACTGCACAAATACATTAAGGGCTCAGAGCAGCACTGTGGCTAATTGTAGCTCGAAAGATCTGCAGAGCTCCCAGGGCGGACAGCAGCCTCGGGTGCAAGCTTGGAGCCCCCCAGTGAGGGTGAGTACCCTGCGGGGGCAGTTTGGTGAATAAAGATGGTTATGTCCACAGTTTTTTCTTTATTCCTTAGCTTGATGTTTTCTAAATCAGCTCATTGCTTAAGAAGCCTCTCTTACTAGAACAGATAGGAGATTATACCTCAGGATCTTTTTTCTTTTGTCTTGGAATGAGATTGGATATAAATGATGAATTTTCTTGTTTTGAAAGTTCTCTCCAGATAGTCTTTGTTATCTTTTAAGATAAATTTTGAGAAACATGTAGCAATTACTCAAATCTAAAACATAGCAGTTGTTTTGTGCCCATTTTAAGGTGGAAATTTGGCATGGTTTTGATGGAGTTGAGAATAATTACATATATGTGTGCAGTACATATATGTATATACGTTATGATTACGTGTGGGTAAATCATAAGTAGGAAATCAAGACTTAATTTTTGTGTTGCTTAGAGTCATTCTATTGGTTTTATGAATACACAGCACAGAATTGACTCGTTGGAGGAATTCTTTATAAATCATGGCCATAGGTAGCTGAGTTCCGTTGCTGTAGCAACAAAATGTCACTTAGGACTATGCTAAAACATCCAGCTTTACGTTGGATTTTACAATGAGTGAAATAAAATATGTTCATCAAAATGATTTTTCTTGGGATTTGGGCTTTGGCTGAAATAATTTTAGATGAAACTAATTATTTGGCCAGCTGCTACAACTGACACACAGACTTTCCAGAAGGTAAGGTATTCCAAGTAAATATAAATTATGTTGCTGGTGATGGCTCCCTGATAAGAAGATGTGCTTTTCTCATATTTGTAAAAATAAAAGGTAGTCCTGGGCATCAGATGATTAAAATAATTCCATTTTTGTTGGAAGAAGCAATTTTGATAATTGGCCAAACTTGTAAAATTTAATTTTGAAGAACAGTTTATCTGGATGAGAGTATTTTTTTTAAATATTGATAGTAAACACTCAAAACTGACTTCATTTAATATAGGAACTGCTTATTGGGATGACATTAGACAGCATAAATTCACAGCTGTGGATGTCAGACAACTGTAACAGAGTTTCTCCTCCTTTTTCCAGCGCATCTTTTACAAATGATAAAAGTATTTACTATCACTAGATGTGAAGTATGTAAAGCATTTTAATCACTAGAAAACAGTTTCATCACTAGCCTTTCAGGTTTCTTTTGACATGTTTAATTTTTTTTTTTTTAAGATAGGGAGAACTTTGGATTAGGGAGGTTTTCTTTATTTGAAGCCCACATGTTGGGAAATGGATATGTTTACACTTGTCTTAGATTACTTTTGTTTTACTGGTATCCTGATTAGTGTATATGGACTTACGAATATTTTAACCTCAGAACCAGCGATCAAGTTGATAATTTCTGAGGCACCTGACCCAGGTCTGCTTAGCTTAATAAAGGGGTAGATTTGCATCTTTGGAGAGGTTTTGTTTCCCTGTTAATTAGACTAGTGACGGCATAGCTTCTGGCTGTGAATAGGAATTCTGTGTCTTAGTTGTTGACACTGTTGCCTTACCTGTTGTGGGGAATGCATTGAATGTGTGAACACTGATAAAAGGAATTTAAAGAAAAACTCAGACATTCCACTTAATGTCCTTTGAAAGTAGAATTGACTATGTAATGCCACTTACCTGGATCCTCATTTATCAGAACTGCTAAGCTCCCAAAGTTGAACTTTACTTTTCTTAGGTAAATTATTTGGAAATTTTGATCATGTCAGTATTATTTTTCTGGTTTATTTGATTTTCCTAATTTACTTCATGTTTCTTCTTTAGCATGAGAATAATTACTTGCCAAGAAGCTCAACCGACTTGAGCCTTACAGCATGGATAAAATAATCGAGGCGATAAAGCAGGAGCTGGGGGAGGGTGGAGGACAAAACCAAAACTGTTTAGTAGTCTGAGTTGATGCAAATGATGTAATACTTATAAAAAGAACAGGCTTTTTTCTGGTCTAAAATAGTTTCTCAAGCCAGGCGCAGTGCTACATGCCTGTAGTTCCAGCTACCTGGGAGGCTGAGACAGGAAGATCATTTGAGCTCAGAATTGGAGGTCAGCCTGGGCAACACAGTGAGACCCTGTCTCTTAAAAAAAAAAAGTTTCTTATTAGCGGTTACGAGTACCTTTTGCTTTCAAGTATTCAGAACAACCAGGGCTGTATATATAGTTCAAGTACCGGAAAGATAAATAAATCTATCTCTAGAAAATACTGCTTGTAAAAGTGAGGACATACAGCCACGCGGAGATTGTAATGCACTCCTTCAGACACTTCCCTGATGCAAGTGACTATAAAATGAATCCTGAAGGTACATCCACCTCCCTTGTATGTTCTGACATGACCAAGTGGTGCACTAAGCCTGTTTCCACATGTTGTGCAAAGCTTAAAGTGATAACATGCGGAATGCTGCTTCAGTTTATTAGTTAAGTTCTGTGTTCCACTGGATTGTGACCATGTGGCTTCCTCATGCATTTAGTCCAGGTAGAATGAATGTTATCAGCAGATTTGAACATTTCCAATGCGTGACACACATCTTGTTCCCAGAATTTTAGTGTTTCCTGCCTAATATGGAGGAGAAAAGGAAAGAGTGTGGGATTAGAGTCACCATGGCAATCTGCCAGGTGTTCGCCTCTAAGAATTCCTCTTGATTTTAGGCCAAAGTCAAGTGGCAGAATGAGCCACTGGGACAGGGCACTGCAGGTACCTGTCAATGGACTACGGAGTGTAGCCACAGGAGACAAAATACACATGTGTGTGTGTACATATGAATTAGATATGGAAAACGTGTGTCAGTAGTTCCTATAGAATTGTGACCTAAGGAATAAATTTCTGCTTTCTATGTGTAGTTCCATCGGTTTAAGATCTCTTAACACCTGTGTGTGTGTCTGTTTATTTAGACATCATTACTTAATGATCGCATGCTGCCGTCACCTAAAAGTGAATTTATTGATCAAAAACAGATCACATGTCCCTTGATTTGCACTAATTTATACTTCATTTATTCTTTGCTTTATTTCCAAGTATTTGTTAAGCATTCGCCAGGTGCCAGACACCATACCGGCTGCTGCTAAGTAACAGGTGATCATGGGCAAACCAGCTATAGATGCTGAGCTTCTGAATGCTCGGTCAGTTTCGTGGGACAGACACATGGATAACATAGCAACTGTGCAAGTATGTAATTAAGTAAGTTCTACAACAGAGACCTAGGGGAGAGGATAGGAGGACTGTGTTTAGGGTGAGGGTAAATCCTGTGTGTGGTCTTCAAAATCTTCCTTGAGGAAGAGGCATTTGAGCTGAGATCTTAAGGGTGAAATGATATTAATTAGGTGAATGGGGGCTGGGCGGGGGAAGGAGCAGAGGGAAAGAACATTCTGAAGTCCAGGACCTACAGCAGGAAGGGTCATGGTCCTAGGAAGAGTCCACAGAAGGTGAGTGTGAACTAAGCAAGACGCAGGAATGGTGACATAAGACAAAGCCCCGGTGTGCAGGTGTAGAAGGCCACCACAAGGGCCAGATGGGGTTAAGGGCCGGATGTGGGATATAGATCGTAAGTGCTCTCTAGCTATGGGGGATGCACATTTTCTTCTGCAAATGCGGGTGTGCTTTCATTTCCTCATAGTCACCATCATACCTTCTTTCTCTCCCTTTCCCCATTGCTGACTGTTACGGGCTGAATTGTTTCTCTCAAATCCCTGTGTTGAAGTCCTAACTCCTAGTACCTCAGAATGTGACTCTGTTTGGGGATAAGGCCTTTTAAGATGTAGTTAAGGTAAAGTGAGGTCACATGTGTGGGCCTTAGTCCAATATGATTGGTGTCCTTGTAAGAAGAGGGGATTAGGACAGGGAGAGATACAGGGAAGACACATGGAGAAGACAGCCACCTACCAACCAAGGAGAGAGGGCTTCAGAAGAAATCAGTGCCGCCAACACCTTGATCTTGGACTTCCAGCCTCCAGAACTGTGAGGAAATACATTTCTGTTGTTTAAGCCACCCAGGCTGTGTGCTTCGTTATGGGAGCCCAAGCAGACCAATAACTGACCATGGACATGCTCCTAAGGGTTCGACCCCGGAGGTCACTCAGGGGTCCACTGCCAGTCCCTTCAGCGCTGGTTTCCCCACAGACTGGCAGCGGTCCGGCCTTCCGTGCCTATTGAGGTGGATCCTGGAGAGGTTGTTCAGTCCCTCCTCACCCTCTCACCTGCCCAGATTGCCTGGCATAGTTTCATAAAATAGGTAGGCAGGTTATGGGAAAGTTGAGGTTTATGTTACCATATACCAGAAACACAGAAAGCTTTGGGGTAGAGGAAAGGAAGGAAGTATTGGGAGGGGAGAACTACTACTACTTTCTTATCCCTACCAAGCCGGATTCTTCTGTAACAGGAATCTGGAGAAGGTGCTTTGCAGGACTTAGTGGTGCCTGAGGCATTACTCAGAGGAGAGGACAGTGGGGAGAAAGGCAAGACAGCTGAGTTGGTCAGGTGGGGCGCAGAAAGCGGTTGCCAGCTGTGAAATCCACCACGGGCCATCTTTGACATCTAATCAGGGAGCGAGTACCTGTCGAGAGCTGCTTTCAGGCTCAGGTCTGTGCCATAATCTCTACTAGGACAAAGATGGCAGTCACGCATGTTTCTGTCCCAGAAGTTTACATTGGTAAGACGCACAAGGTACAGCAAATAAGGCAGCCTATAGCGAAGCTCCAAGCGGTGGGATGAGATGCAGAGTAAGTCTCTGTGATGAAGTTCATGGTGGTGTTCAGGTTTGTGGTCCTTGGATCAAGTGCATGGTGAAAGGACAGACCAAGTGTGGGTTAGAGTGTTCGGGACGTGCCCCCGTGGAGTGGAAGGTTCAGTGCAAACAGGGTCAGAGGAGTTGCAGAGATGGGGGTGAGGATCTGTAGTCACATAGTGGACCTAAGCAAGACATTTAACGTGGTGGTTTGGATGAGGGAGATGTTTCGATATATTTCAGCATGACTGAAATAGAAAAGGTGGGAGTTTTGGAGTTTTTTTCTTTTTTCCTTTTTCTCTCTTTTTTTTTTTTGGCTAAACAATGTTGCAGACATTCTTGGCCTCCTATTTTATTCATCATTTCATCCTTGACCCTTGCTCCAGACCTCCTGTCTGCCCCATCCCAGACCTTTTTTATTCCTGAGTCAGGTTCCTTGGTGAGCTCAAGCATGGGCTGGCTCTAGAATGGGGTGGGAAGCAGGGATGGGAAGGCAGTTCGTGGTGCCCACTAATCGGTAATTTAAAAATGAATGCTTAATGATTCCTTTTTATATCACATGAAGTATCATGCAACCATAATCATGTAAATCTCACAACAACCCTCACAGTGGAGGGGTGTGAAGTATTATTATTTAAAGAATGAAAAAGAATGTAAATTTCAAAAGGAGTATGTAAAACATTCTGGTTGTTAAAAAATCCAATATAGAAAAACATGTTATTAAAGTGTGTATATATATCCTTGCAGATCTTTTCATATACATTTATGTGTGTATGCATAGTTTTTTACATCAATAGAGTTTCAGACTTTGCATATTCAGTGGTTTACTTCATAGTTCATTTAATATATCTGTGAAATCTTTTCATGTCTGAGCACATAGATTTACCTCACTTTTTAAAAAAAGCTCTTTATTGACATATACATACAGAAAAGTGCACATATTATAAGTGTACCACCCATTGAATTATCATGTTTCATTCTTTTTAAATGACTATAGTATTTTTTTTCTATTTTAAAAATTAAAAGTAATACTCATGGTAAGAAATTTAATAGAAAAGGAGAAAATCTCTCCACCTCTGTATTCCTAATCCCTAGGGTGAACACTGTGAAGAGCTTTTTTTCTGTATTTATTTCAGAAAAAAAAAATTAATAGAAATGGGATCATATTGTACGTGTTATTCTGCAATTTGAGGTTTTCTCGAACTAATGCTGTAACTTGGATAGCTTTCCATAGCTACTCACATTGATCTGTAAGAAGGTATTATGTGTTATGATTCTCATTTCCTGGATGTAGGAAGGAGGGCTGGAAGACTTTAGATAACTTGCCCGAGTTCTCCTAGTGAGTAAGTGATCGAGGTGGGATTCCACCCGACGTCTGCCTGATCCCAGATGCTTCCTTGCCCTCCCGCGCTTTACGTGAGTGGCGGGCGGGTTCCCCGGATTCTCGTGCTGCTCTCATCAGGGGAGAGATTATTCGCCCTCACTGTCCTTGCTACCTGTGGGTTTTTTCCTTTCCTTTTCTTTTTTTATTCTTTACAAAAAGGGGACAAATAAACTCCTTTACAAATGGCAGTGGACCGGGAGGCCCCACTTCCTCAGCTTAGTGTGTGGGAGGAGTGTGGTTTGGAGGTCAGGAGTCATGGCCTCTGCTTCCAGCGCCGCCATCAGCTTGCTTCATTTTTTCAGCGCAGAGATGCAGAACCCTTAGGGATCTACGCTCCATGCAGGGCGGTTGGGGGAATGGGGGCTCCCGGTGAGTTTGGTTCATCTTTGACTTTTCAGAACCCTGTGTGGTGTCCGGCACAGTGTAGGCGCTCACGGAGGCTTGCTGAACAAACGAGTGAACGAGCGAGGGCAGTGAATGCTGGTCTCTCCCAGGGGTCCTTGGCTGTACATTTCCTCAGCGTTTTCTGTGTGCGTAGCCCCTTTTTTGTGCTTTTCCTCCACAGTCTGTAAAATAGGGCTAATACTTGCCCAGCCTGTTAGTAGGTTGTCTTGTGGATCAAGACAAGAATTGAGGCGGGAATATTTTGGAGATTGTGTAAATGGATATATTATTATTACTGATAGTAGTAGTATCATTATTGTAAACATAATTATCAGTCTTCCTCACAAAGGAGTATTCGTATCATTTCTATTTGGGGTGATGAGAACCAAAGTAATTGAAAAGAAACATAAGATTATAAAGGGGTAGTGGTGTTTGGATGGAGAGCTACACAAAATGGGGACACGAACTCAGTTGTTTTGGTCCCATACATGCGAGAAACAGCGTGATGAACGTCCATTCTTTTTGGCAACCCCTGGGCGTTTCTTTCCCCATTTCCCCCATTTATATCACTATTGCCCCCCTCACCTTTTTTTAAAATTTCTCCTTTGGGTGAAGGAGAGAAAAATTTATTCTGTTGTTGCTGGCTAGGCAGGGAAAAGGCAAATTAGAGGGACAGAGAGGAAAGAGATAAAATCTAGTTTGCTTTAGCCAGAGTCCCTGTAGTTTTTGCTGTTCTTTGAAAAGTCCTGCCTCTGCCCTGGTCTCTGGCTTCAGCTCCTCACCCCTGGCTTCCGCGTCAGCTGGTGTGAAATCTCTGTAGTTTGTTCATTTTTCTGCCTTCCAGCCACCGTGCACAGCCCCGTCCTGCAGCCGTGGTCTGCACTTTCCAAGTGGCTAAGAGGGCGACCAAGGGACACGTGGTAGAACAGAAAGGGGGAAGGAAAGCAGGACTCCCGTGCTACGCCACTGCTTTCCTGGAGCTGCGTTTCCTGGTTGCGTTCCTAAATGTTCTTTTTGTCTCATAATCAGGCTCTGGTGAAGGAGAAGAATAAAATCAGAGGTGTGAAAACAAGCATGGGGCAGGGGCAGTCTGCAGTTCCTGTCCCTGTTCTGTTGCCTGTGGTCTCTTCCTCAGCCCTCCCAGGCCCCTGCTCCCCTTTGCCCACCTTCATTCCTTAACTCTCACCCCTGCGGAGAAGAGTGCCTGCTTTTGCCCACTCTGGTCAAACAATCACCGTGTTTATTAATCTGGCCCCTCTCCAGCCTATTGCTCAGTGTGGTTTAAGCAAACTGAAGACAATATGTGAAAAGCCTTCTTAATTTAAAGGTCAAAAGGCAAATGACTTTGTAATTCACTCTGTAGCAGGGTTCTTCATAGGGATCCACAGTGGTATAGCAGCCTAGCACCCACAGTACAGTGAAGTGCACGTGTGACAGAAATATTAACACACAGCAACATAGTACGGAGAGCGAGGAACGCAGATAGCAGCAAGACGCGTTTGCATAGCAACGTAGTATAGTGAGGTGTGCTTAGCATAGAAATGTGCTTGGAGACAGCTTTGCCAGTAAGCTCCCTCACCCTCCCAAAGGTTTTATCACGAGGGGTATGTATGTCTCTGCTCCTTTTCAAAAAAATTTTTAGTTTTTTCTGGAAGTAGTAACCTTAAAAAGGAAAATCCAGAGCCCCAGGCACCCTATTTGTGGCTCCACAATCCTTTGTCGTGGCTGTGCCTGCCAATGCCTAGTCACGAGGACGATAGCAGTTGCTTCATGAATGGTGGCATATGGGTGGCTGTAAACACAGCCATTTTAAAGATAGATGTGCGAGTGGCTCTTTCGGGGTGGTTGGGAAGGGAATGGAGGTGCCATTTCAGACGCCAACAGTAACAGTTAAGTAGATTATTTGTGTTGCGAAACACGAAAAAAGTGAGCAGTAGGAGGATGCGCAAATGAATCTTTGAGTTACATTAAATATAACGCAGCAAGGCACGGGCTGTCAGGGCTGAACATTTTTCTGTTAGCCTAAGGAAATAAATGCCTTAAAGTATTTTTTTACTGAAAAAGTATCCTTTGAAACTCTGCATCTTCACTGTTTATAATTCAGGAACGAATGAAGAGGAGTGAATTTTCATTATTGTAAGAGGTGGTGAGTGGTCCTAAGCAGTGAAGAATTGCATAGAAAGGACACCGAAGTTTGCCGTAGGCGCCTCATGTCTCATGTTAATTTATGGGAGGTACCCACGAAAATAATACGCTAGCAATAGAGCGAGGATGTCAGTGTGGGATACACATGGCCCTGGCATTTGTGTAAGGTTCCTGGAAGTGTGAGCACTAGTGTTTGAAGGTTGAACATTAGATATGTTACAAGAAGATTTAGTTCTTGTAGAGTTAAAAATATTCTTACATTCCTAATTATATGACCGCTTAGTTTTTAAGTTCTTTAAAACATTAAACACACAGATTAAACATTAATATATAATAAAATTAAATTTCAAACCTTAAATTTTCATTTGCTCAGCTTATTCAAAGTTACATTGTTAACAAACTTCTCAGTTTTTTTTGCATTATTAAAGTTGTGTTTTAAGCACAATTGGTGATGAATTATTTCCAGCATTTCATATGTTTTTACTTTTTCCCCTGACAGTTGAAGTCTAAGAGGATATTTTTGCCATTTTTGGAAGGCCTAAATATTTTCACTCTTGTCGTAGTTATACTAGTATTAACACTTTTATTTTCTCTTTTATACTTATTTTTATAAAACAAGTCCAGAATATTAGAAGATATCAAAAGTGTTAGCACTGTTGTGATGTTGCTGAAACTCAAGTATTGGTTGAAAGGCCCCACCACGTGACAGCTTGAAATGTTTACATATCGCCTGTTCCAAGAAAGTACAAATCTGGCACCAGAAAAGTATCGGATCTCCATGTACGAGGCATGAAAATGTATGAGGTGTGGAAGTTGAGGATCCCCCATTGGTGGAAAAATGAGACCTGGTTTCTAGTCCTGGCTTTGTGATTGTAAGCCAATCTTTTCTATAAGCCGTAATTTCCTCACTTGTAAAATGAGGTTTGCTTCATTGAGTTCCTTTGAAGACTTCAAATTTAAAAATTAATTACCCTGGCAAAGGCCAACTTTGATATTCAATTTTTATTTTATTTTGAGACAGGATCTCGCTCTGTCACCCGGGCTAGAGTGCAGTGGCTCACTGCACTCCTAGGTCACTGCAATCTCAAACTCCTGGGCTCAACTGATCTCCCTACCTCAGCCTCGCTAGTACTAGCTGGGACTACAGGCGCATGTCACCATGCCGTCTAATTTTTCTATTTTTTGTAGAGACAGGATCTTGCTCTTGCTCAGGCTAGTCTCAAACTCCTAGCTTCAAGCGATCCTCCCACTCTGGGGAGTGCTAGGATTACAGGCATGAGCCACGGAGCTGGGCCTGATAGTAAACATTTAGAACAATATTAGGTGTCTGGATATCCTCTTTGTGCCGTGAGGTGCCATGTGGCTCTCCTGGTCATCTGTGGACACCAATAGTCTGCCTCCAGTGTCCTCTTAGAAACCCACACCGTGCTTACCACGGGAGCGGAGCGTTCAGAAGAACTGTTCGATAATCCGTTGGGTTAGAAGTGAGGTAGAGCGGAGCAATGAGGGCAGTTTAGGGAGGCCACCATAGGATCCAGCTCCAAGTGGCGTTGGTTTACCTGATGGGCTCATCTGCTTAGAATGATCTACCTCTTACCTCTGTTCTTCCTGAATATTATCTTCGTATAAAGTTGTCACACTGCTTGAAATTTCCGCAAATAGAGATTGTCTGCATGTTAAGATGTTCTGCTCCTTGGAAGGTATGCATCGCCTAGCCATATTACTTTTCCCAGCTTTGCTGACTGGAGACCCTCTGCTCTGATGGACAGAGTGTTTATGCCGAAAGAGAGGAATGGCAAGGAACCGAGCTTCTTGGGGGTCAGACAGGCCTGAAGCTTGGATGGGGGAAGCTGCAGTGAGGGGCTTGGGTGGGCTCACCATGTCGTTTATCCTCCATACGGGACACTTTTGAGAGTGAAAAGGGATGCTGCTGGGAATTTTGCAGTCAACAGGAGTTGTAAATCAGGACCATCTGGGGCAAACAGAACAATATGGTCACCCTAGCTGAGAGCAGTGTGAGTGAGCCCGGAATATAGAAGGTTTCATCGAGTGTAGGGAAGATGCCCAAAGAATTCAGAATCTTTTCAAAAACTTGCAGGGGAGATGCAGAGGAATTGATTTTTTTCCATGAATACTCCTTTTTGTGTGCTCTGTGGTTTCTGCTGGACAGAAAATGTCCTGTGTAATAGAAAAGGCAGGGACTTAGCATCAGGTAGCACTTCTGTTCCTTGTTATCTGTGTGGCTGTTGGTCAAGGTACTTCCTTGGCCTAATTCCTTCATTTGCAAAACGATGAAGATCTGCTTCCCAGGGCTGTGAGGATTGCATGTGATAAGGAATCTTAAATGCCCAGGACTTAGTAGATGCTCAAGAAACATTAGTATTTTGAGTTTTCCTCAAGAACTTTCAGTACATATCACAGTTATATTGTAAAATAAACTTTGCGTGTGTGTGCGCACGCATGTGTAGTGCGGTAATTTAATCAATCAAAATTATAATATTAATGCCATTGGACATTTTGTTCTTTTTTAAACAACTTAAATTTTAGGTATCAAGCTGTTTGTAAGGTAGTGACTGCAAATGATACTAAATATGTGGCTTAGTCTTGGTTCTACCACTGGCTCTAGTGTGACCCTGGCTGCGTCTCTGGGCCTCATCTGTGAAAGGAGGACGAGCAGCGTTGTCTCCAGTGCCTCTGCCTGTCCCCTTATCCCCTGGCTAGTGTCCAGCCGATTCACTGTCGTGTGTTAGACCATCTGTGACTGTGTCCGTTGTCTTTCTCTTCCTTCCTCTCTCCCTCCCTCCTTCCCATCTTGTGACTGGGGAAAAGAATAGCTCAGATAATTTGAAAAATATATTTTTTGACTTAGTTGTTTGTTTTGTTTTTAGCATAATGTTGAAAAGATGTAGATCCCTAAGCCTTTCTGTAAGGGAAATTAGGTGTGCTTTGTAGTGCAGTCCTTTTTAAAATTAATGTTAGGAAAGATTATTATGCCCTCACAGGGGCGTTTTAATGCCATTGTTGGATACACCAATCTACCTTTCAATCAAATGAGAGATAGAGTGAAAGTGTGAGAGAAAGAGGGAGAAAGAGAGAAGAAGAGAGAGAAAGAGGAACAGAGAGGAAGAGAGAGAAAGAGAGAGAGAGGAAGAATGCATATGCATGTGTGTGGTGTGTTTTATTCCTTTGTGGCTGATTTTTGTTTACTCTTTCCACTCTTGCCCACTCCTCTCAGCATTAAAATTAAAATTAAATTCTAGCATTAAAATTTTTTTGCTTAAGTAGATATTACTGATCAGTTTATCAATGTTTTGATTATTGAGTATATCTCATCCAGGGCCACCAATTGTCTCAAAAAAAAAAAAAAAGGCAGAGTCTTGCTCTGTCACCCTGGGTAGAGTGTAGTGGCATCATCACAGCTCACTGCAACCTCCAACTCCTGGGCTCAAGTGATCTTCCTGCCTCAGCCTCCCCAGTAGCTGGACTATAGGCATGTACCACACCCAGCTAATTTTTCTATTTTTAGTAGAGATGGGGTCTGGCTCTTGTTCATGCTGGTCTCAAACTCTCGACCTCAAGTGATCCTCCCAGAGTGCCAGGATTATAGCTGTGAGCCACCGTGCCTGGCTGATTGCCCTTTTTTATGGAGTAGAACCACTTCTAGAACCAGAAATGGTTCTAGTCACATATATAAACAAATGCATTCACATAACTGATAACTTTCTCATGAATTTTGGAAATGCAGCAATAGTGAAGAGTCTTGCTATGCTTCAACTTTTAATGTTTATTTATTTTTTAATGGAGCTTGTATTTATAGTTAAAATAGTCCCTTACTGATTTTGTCGGGTAAGTACACTGGATGAAGAGTTTGTGAAGATGGTCATCTGTATTTTAAAAAAGTCTCTTGAAAAGGACATTCAAAAACTTGTTGGTAACTTATGCCAGTGCTTTGCAATCTTCCTAGCCAGGAAGTTATTTTTTTCTCTCAAATATAAATTCCTGTCCTTGCAATTTAATCTCATTCCTCCCGTCCCATCCTTAATGGAAAAGAAGTGCTCCCTTGTAGCTCTTCTTCCTGGCCTTGCAGGCTTTTTGCAGCCCTGACCTCCTCCCTCCCCAGCCATCTTTTATCTGGACTAAAGAACCTCGTTTCCTTTACATGTCCTCTGAGAACCTATTTCCTAACATTTTAATCATTTTAGTCACTCTCCTTTGGACACTCTCCAGCTCTTGCTCATCCTGCTTGGGTTCAGGTCCAGAAGAGCTCTTGGTGTGGTGTAAAGTTTTAGGCAGGGAGGACTTGGCTTTGTCGTGGAAGGGGTGTCACATGACCCTCCTGAGCATGCTGCTTGATTTTTTTTATCCTGATGTTCCCTGTCTTTAAAAATAACTCACTACATTGCTGAGTCATACTTTGCCTCGACCTCGGATTTTCTCTTTTACTTAGATAAATTCAGGTTTCCCCCGTCTATAGTTGGAGTGGTTAGTTTTTACTGCCTTCCCCATTAAGTTGCCTCTTGTTTCATTGCTCCTTGTGGTAGTGTCAACAATTTGCAGCTATCAACAGGAACGGAAAAATGTCAATCCAAAATGCTATTTCTTTAATAAGTATTTGTAATTATATGGATGCTCGATCTGAAACACATATATAACTTGTTTATTACATTTATTTTGAGTATCCTCTACCCCAGTTTGGCATTTAATTGTTCTATAATTAATTGTGTTTTAATTTTGTCTCTTGCACCAAGTTATAAGGAACTTGAGAGCAGGGAGCGCTCTTGTGTTTTATACCTCATTTTTCTGTTCTTTACTGTGGAAAAAGTAGTAGATGTTCCACTCAGTAAACACTTCTTGGAGGGGTTGATCAATGACTGCTCACATTCCAGAATCCATATCTTCGTAAGTGAGAGTGCCTAACCACACATGTATTTTTGGTGAACTTAATCACATCCGTTTTCCCACTATTTAAGTCAGCAATGAAAGTATTACCCAAAGGCAGGGTAAACCCTGGTGAAACTTGACAGCCATTGGATCCTGAATAACATTCTCTGAGGGTGGCCCTCGAAGCATGCACCCATCATGGTGGTCTAGAAACCCTATTTTCCTAATTTAGTAGCAAGAACATTCTGTTGAGTTGCATCAAAAGCCTCATAAAAGTAAAAATATGATCTGTTATCTCCTATCTCCCAGGACATCCTTCTGACATAGACGAAAATGAAAAAGATCTGGTAGAAATTAGCTAACAGTCATGCTGATCTTTACCAAACACCTTGTGATTTCTGTGCTGGCAAATCTACTTTTGGAGTCAAAATGTTACGTGTGACAGTGGCCTCTGTTTTGCTGCAGCTCGCCTGCGTCCTGATTCCTGTGGTGGGTAATCCTGCGATGGCAGGAGGCACAGGTGGCGACGTGGTCAGCAGCACAGCCCCTCTACACCCTGAATGCCATGAGGGGCAACACGCACATCCGAAATTAAATTAAAATTCTTGAGAATGAAGCGGAAAGAAGGCAGAAAAGGGCAGTTAAGAGAATAAATTAGTCCCAAGGGATCCTTTCCAATTCTCAGATCATAAGCCAGCCGGTACGATGTGAAGCATGACAAAGGCCCACAGGCCCCTGGGTGCCGAGACCTGCAAGATGGGCTCTCTGTGATTGTTAGTGTATCAACTCTTTAACCGTAATGGACGAATGGAAATGCCTTGAGTTGTGATTACTTCTCAGGAGATGAAGCTGTCTGATAGCTACAAATAAGTAATGCTAGATCTACTTAACATTTCATTATAGATTTAAAAAAAATAGCAGATCTTGAGGAGCAATATGTTAGGAAGGCTTGGTAACTTCAGAAATGTGTCGTGCTGTGGTTTCTAGGTATGTATGAATGAAGAGCTTTGTAAGAAGTGGGAATTCTGTGTGAATATTTATTATGTAAATTCTCATGTGTTGCTAGATTTATTTAAGTTTCTTCATTGCGATCCAAACTTTCTTTTTTTCTTGGACTGAAAGCAGGTTTATTTTTCACATTAGCCTGATATGTAAATGTCTCAGCTCCTTACACCACATCCCCAGGGCTTTTTTCTCTGTCCAATTTAGTGGTATCAAGGGTAGTATTTGAGCAGAGGGTGCTCATCATTAGCAACTAGCTAGTGGCTTATTTTTGTTTAACTGCCCCCATGTGTGAATCCACCCATCCTGTCTGTAACTGTGGGTTGTTGCCATTTTAGGATTTACTTGACATGCCTTATGTTCAGTGATATATGTTGAAATTTAGAATGTATGAAAAAAGAGCTGTGTTTTGCTTGTGAATGCATCAATCCATCAGCACATATTTATTCCCTGTGCCTCGACTGAAAGGTCACCATTTCTTGGCAGTATTACCAGACATACTGGGATATATTAATATTAAGCCAAAAAATAAAGTAGGTGGGTTAAAGATAGATTGAGCCAAAAGTTAATTTACAGATTGATACTTAAAATCAATTTTCTTGGTCAGTTGCGTGTTATTTGACAATTATGCAGTTACTAATTACTGGCAACTATGTACTAGGTAATATGATTTGTACAGTTGGAAGTAATTAGATTGCAACTATTAGTAGCTTTGGGATGAAAATAATAGCAATTTTAGTAGCACTTTTAAATGGACGTGAAAACATTTTAAGAACTGGTCCTATGGAATAATGTATATCTGACTCCAGAAAGTAAATTCTTGACGTATTACCTTGGGGGAAAATATGTAACAAGATGTTTTACAGGCTTGAAAGAGTGAAGTAATATTTTAGTAACTCTGTGTTCTGTTTGTTGCATCTGGGTTAGCCATGAATGAATTCATTCTGTTCTCGAGGAACTTGTTTTGCATTGACATCACTGTTTGAAAAAGGAAGCTATGATAAGTTGCATAAGCTAAAAAATTCAACATGTCCTAAAATGTAGAAATGCAGGCCCTCTTCTCTTAAGTGCAGCCTGAAACATGGAGTTACTGGCCTTTCCCTGGCACATCCTGCGTGGTTCTTGAGTCTCTGGACAGCATACCGGAGCCCTTACTCTTGTAGGCATGCAGTCTGTCGTTTCCTGGCTCCAGCTGATAAATACACTTATTTGGCACAAACACATATGATTAAAGTTAATCTGAGCAAAACATAGTTTTGATTGATGAACATGCAAGGCTTTTGTTTAATGCTTGAACAAAGAATGATATCACAGTTTTGTTAATAAAATAAATAGAAGTTAAAGAGTGGAACTGTTTCTGGTAGACTATGCAGCTCCAAATCATTCAAAAGTAATGAAGCAGTTTTCTGAAACAGATTGTGTTTCCTTATGAAGGAAGCCACCTTTGTTCCATGTCACTGATGCATTCCTTATAGGTGAGGTCACTCTGCATTGCTGATATCTTTCTCCTTTCATAAAAGGGAGATGTGGACCGCTCCCAGTGCATTCCATTTCTCACAGTCCGTAAAATAAGGCTTAAATGTACCTGTCCATTAAAAGCTTTTGAAGGACGAAAGCCAACCTCAGAGGCTTTGTGAACCATGAATTGACAATAAAAGACAGTATGCTTCTGTTTTTCAAATAGCCTGTTTAAGGACAAAAGGACTATTCACTCCTACATGACTTTCATGTAGTTATAATAACAGAGAGGAGGATGACCATCTTGTTTTGTGTGTGATTCTAAGGCTGCTTGACTGAGATTATTTGAAACAATAGTTTTCAATTATTCTGACTGCCAGAATCACTGAAAGGAATGTGTGTTATAGCACGCATAAATGTCTTTACATCAATTTGTTTAGATAGAATGAAATTTAAGAAGTAGCTCTCCACCTCCTGTAAAACCTAAAGGGTGAAAACGTTTAGAGAATATCAAATTAAGTGCTAAGTATTGAAATAGTCTCCTGACTGATCTTCCTGTTCATTCCTGTCTCCTAGAGTAGTGTCCTTGCACACCAGTTAGTGTGACACGTCACTCTTGCTCAAAACTATTTTATAGAATGGCCCATTAGACTTAAGCCATACAACTGAGACCTGCCTTTTCCTCCACCTTATCTCCTGAACTTAAATGTTTTGCTCCAGCTATACAGACTTTCTTGCTGTTAAGGAAACCACCAAGGTGTGGGACCTTTGCACCTGTTCTTTGTCCTGCCTGGAAGGAAGGTCTGATTTTTCCCAGTCGTCAACACGGCTCCCTCCTTTACTTCGGTTTGGTCTCTTCTCAAATGTCCCTTCTTCAGAAGGGTCTTCTCTGACCACCATGTTCAAGAAAAGCCCTGCCCCTCCCTCCACTGTCAATCTTTTAGCCTCACCCTGATTTCATTTTCTTTATGACACTTACATGTTTCTAAAATTATATATTTTGTTTATCCCACCTCCCACTCTGCCCCACCGTGCAGCAGGCAGGAAGCTCTGTGAGGACCAGGACTTTGACTAAATTTATTCCTGTCTGTGTCTCAGCAGCTAGCACACTGCCTGGGCCATGGTAGTCTCTCAATAAGAATTTGTTACATTAACAAATACATCAGTGAATGGATTTTACTTGATGGATGTTGGTGTTATTTACTCTGCAAACCTCACTGTTGAAAAAATATGGCAAACAGGAAAATGACTGTTAATCATTCGGATGTTTAAGTTGGAACTGAGAGTTTTTATAGATGAGTAAATTAAAGTGTCATATATGCTTATTTGGCAATTCACTTGGTATTGTTGTTTTATGAAGATAAATGTGGAATGATTTAAAAAGTAATCTTGCCATTAGCCTTTTTTTTTTTATTATTTTTTAAACCAAGAGATGAGCAGCATGATTCCAAACTATAGCAGCATCTCTGTTTTTAGCTCTTGGAAATGAATACAAATCTTTCATAACTGACAGCATCGGTGTACTTCAGTGCTCGTACTTGTAAAGCTACCCGGAACACCAGATAATGAGAGCGTGGAAAGGAACACTTTTTCATGCATTTCTGCAAACTTCTATGCTTAACATATTCTTGGGAAGAGGAGTGACATTGTTTTTTGTACCTAAAACTGTTTAAGGAGTGGGTGGAAACACCTATTAATCTTGACTGTGTCGTGACTTGAGCATATTTCCTCATATGACGTAGTGTGGATTCAAATTAGCCTTCAGGTACCGTTTTTTTCTTTGCAGAATAATACAACCGTATTGTGGGTTGATTCTGTTGAGTGTCTGGAGCCTAAAGATTAACGTCCGAAATGAATTTCCTTTTCCTAATACGACCATTGCTATGTATACATATATAGAGAGAGATATATAATATGTAAAACTCAGTTAAGTATGCCTGAGCAGGCACTCACAAACACGACTGTGGCCGTTACCATACTCACATGTGCACATGCTTCCTCCCACTTGTTTACTCAAAGAGTCACAGCTTGCTGAAAATTTATCCTTCCCATTGTTGCCCTGTGTTTGTCCCACAGGGAAAGGGATCTTGTGTTTGTTTCACCAGCAGATGATTGTGTGCTTCAACATGCATTGGTACATGGTCTGCTTTCCTCATAGAATTAGGGAGTGCCCCCAGACCGCCTAGCAGGGTATCTTAGTGCATTTCTGCTGCTATAACAGGATACCTGAGACTGGGTAATTTATACAAACACCAGTGTGTTTCTCACAGTTCTGGAGGCTGGGAAGGGCAAGATGAAGGCAACAGCAGGTTCAGCTGTCTGGGAGGGCTGCTCTCTGCTTCGAGGTGGTTCCTCTGGAGGGAGGAACAGCACATCCTCACCTGGCGGAAGGCAGAGGGGCAAGCTAGCCTGATGCTGCTCGGAGCCTTATTAAGGCGCTTGATCCCATTCATGAGTAAGGAGCCCTCATGGCCTAAGTACCTCTTAAAGAGTTCACCTCATCATATCGTCACATTGACAACACCTGAATTTTGGAGGGGACACGTTCAAACGATAGCATGGGCAAGCACTGAAAACAATGTTGAGTGGTCCTCTGAGGTCACTATAAGTCGCAGCGCAGTTCAAGCTGTGAGCCCTTGGTGTCTGCATCCGAACAGCCACAGACACGTGCCAGGTGAGCCGCTCCCAGCCGTGCACTGGGCGAGAGGACTGTCCTCGTGGGTGGGTCCCCTTTCCTATTTCTATTCCCGTTGTCAGCTCCAGAATTTCCATCGTCTGCAGGAATGTCATGATGCCTCCTCAGACTCAGCTCACCGGCAAAAACCCCTGTATTATCTCCAGGACAGTAATACTGTTCTCTCTGGTCCACAAGATTGGGGCTGTTCCCTCCACCCCCAAATGCGTCACTTTCATTTGTCAACTGACCCTCCTTTGTTCACCTGCCCGGAATCTAGCCTTCCTCTGAGCTCAGTCACAGGTCCTGGCACTCTTGGGTCTACGCCTTCTCCAGCCTCTAGCTCGTACGTTCACATCTGCCTCAGTTACCAGGCCTGCGAGAAGCTCTGTGGCTTCCTTCACTTACCACATGCTCATCACTCCGCCCCGGGCCAGGTACATTCCTCTGATGTTGCTGTGGACACTGTCCACTGTTCATCCCCTCGGTAAATATTTGGAGGAAGATCCGCCAGCTAGTGTGTCTGCCTTTGCCGTTCACTGCTGCAGTCTCTGTCTAAACCTATCCAGCTTGCGTTTGCTCTTCCTCCCTCTTCACTTAGCTTTGCCGCCTCTTGTCCCTCCCCGATACCCCCTCCTGGCCCCATCTCCGATTTCAGTGTCTGAACCTTTGCCTTCCACCATTGCCCTTTTCCCAGCCAGCACATCATGTCTTACTCTGCTATGTAGAATTTTAAAGTTCTTTTAAAATTCCTTAGCTATTATTGATGGTAGAAAAGTCCAGTAGAGATTAAAGCATATGGTAAAGGATAGCTTTAATAGTATACTTCCCTAATTTTCCTGCAAAATGGAACTTTTTCTTTACCATCTTCCTTTTTTAGATGAAAAACTATGAGATTATTCAAGTTTTTCTACAGCAATCTTACAAGATTATCATATTTACCAGGGAATTATTTTATAGATGAAAAAATTTGAATGGGCTTTTAGTTTCAGACTAAAATAATTGCTAGTTAAATGACTTACATTAGTGGATCAGACCTAGTTAATGTAAGTTTGTGTCTCTCTTAAAATAAAAGTTGAAAAATTAAATTTGTTCCTTGGTAATTTGATTTGTAGGAAGTGGGAACAAAGGATTCCAAATAGGGATTTTAAAATCAGTTCTAATTAATTGCATGTGCAGATGCATCAGCTAAGATTGGGAGGCAATTAGTCTAATTATGTTTAAAATACAGTTGCATGCTTAAACAGACAGTAACACCCTCAGGCCTGCCTATCTTTTTCTACTTTCTCCTTTAGGCATGTAGTGAATTTTTTGGCCATTAAGCATGACCTTGTCAGTGTTTGTGGAGCAGAATAAAGTGACAGAATGCAGATGAGCAGGAGTGCACATACTCCTAGCTCAGAATTTGATACTTCAGTGATCATAGCTATACAACACACCTAGATGGAAATATTAAGATATGCTGGGAAAAATTTATTTTGTCTAGTTTACCCTTTTTTTTGGTAATCTTAATTTTGGAAATCTGGGCTCTCTCCATGAAATATCTATCTCATGCTCCAATTCGGAATAACTTATAGCTGAGTCTTACTCTGAATACTCTGCAATAATTTGAGTTTCAAAGTAAAACTTGGATAAGTAACACCTTGCCCAGCTACATCCCATTCACTGAATGACTTAGCCAATTTCAGACACATGGTTCAGAGGGGCCAGCTAAAAGTATCACCTGGGCTTCTGTAATAGTAGTTTTATACCCATCAGGTCTTTAGTTGCTGCAACTTAAAATGGATGTGACACCCCTGACAAACTGTGTTTTTCTTTTCGACTTAAGCAGTTGGTATTTGTACAGGTGAATGAACATAGATGTTTGTGATTGTCTTTCCTGCCTTTCATTAAAAATGAATGTGACCACTTTTCAGTATATTCGATTTTATTGGAAGAATCTGTTGAAGGTGGTCTTGTACTAATACTCCCCCATTGCCCTTCCTGTGGTTTCTGGTAGCTTTAAAAATGATTTAAAAATTACATTTTCATTTTATAGAATATCATGCAGTTACAAGGCTACAGTCTTTAACCGACCTATGGCGGCAATTTTGCTTTTTCTTTCAGCTGCATTTGCTGTATTTCTGGCCATATTATTTGTAGCAGAAATTGAAATTTATTATCATTGCTATATTTATAACTAGATTATCTGGTTTTCTGTAAGTAGGCAAGAATGGAATCGAGAGGATAGATAGTTAGTGATTTTAGGCCAATTGGAACTTTGTTTTCTGGACTGTTTTTGCTATTCCTGGTATAAGAACATAAGCTTACATTGTATGCTATCAAAATATAGTGTGGATTTAGGTGGATTTTATCAGCGGTCCCCAGCCTTTTTGGCACCAGGGACCAGTTTCATGGAAGACAATTTTTCCACAGACCTGGGGGCTGTGGTAGGCGGAGCTCAGGTGGTGATGCAAGCTATGGAGAGGGCAGCTTTGGGGAAGGGGAGCAGCTGCAAATACAGATGAAGCTTCCCTTGCTCCCTGCCTCCTGTGTGTGGGGGGCCCTTCCTAAGTTTCATGGAAGACAGTTTTTCAGTTTTTCCATGGATAGATAGGGGTTGGGGGGATGTTGGTGGAGCTCTGCTGGACTGACAGTTGGGGACTGCAGAATTAGATAAACCTGGAGATTTGAAACATGGACATTTGAATATGAAGATTATTGATCAGTGTGGCTTGTGCTGTGACCAAGAATACACGATCATTGGGGCTTTCTTTCACGTTGCATTCATAGACAGCAGTTTGTTCAGAGGAGAACGTTCCATTTTACTTCCTTCTTTGGGGTTGCTCTCTCAGAGTTGATAGTGATAGAGTTGTTTAAGAAATTGCTGCTTAATGTTATTCTTTGAAACAAGCTACTCTTCTTATTGTGGTAAACATAAGCAAATTCTTTTAAAATCTAGACCAATTTAGGATTTTGATTTGTAGTGTAGCAAGGTGTGTTATTTTAGTAGAAGTTGACGCCAGTCATGCTGTCATTAAGATGGACTGTCTGCTTACAGAATATAGGTATGTTTACTGTAGCGTATTTGCCTCTGTCAGGTGATCTGTGTAAATGTGTAACTTGTGTTTTGCAAAACCTTTTCTAAAAACTCAATTACTCATATTTTTGTTTTGTTGTGATTTTATAATTTTACCTCCTTTACAGAGCCTCATATACTATTCTTTTTATTAATAAAATATTAAACAATAGTACAATTTAAAAATATTAAAGGAATTAAGCAGGTTAAAACAACAGCTAAAAAACCACTGATAAAGTTTTTAAAAACTCAGCACTATGGGATTGTCATTATGGCTTAGTTACACATGTGTAACTTTAGAAAATCATTATTCTGTCCTGTGTATTATTTTATTAATAGTAAATGTTGTTCACATATCAGTTTATCTTAAGTATTTCTACATACATTTTGGTTAGGTGAAGACGCTGAATTTTGTGTGTCTTTCTCTTTCAAGCAATGCTGGTTATAGTTAGATGAATTTAAATTATTAACTTATGGTGTAGGAGAATTTAGATTGATTGACATTCTGGCATTGATGGTATAGTGTGTTCTTGAGTCCACAAAAAAGAAGTATTGTGAAACTCTAGAAATGGGTAGAAAGAGATCATCTGTGCAGTGGCTTAAAAAAAAACTGGGGAAGAGCTTTTACAAAAGCAGCAGGAAGTACTTACTGAATCAGCACTGGTCCATTGTGTGGAGGGGTTTGCAGATTTTTAATTAAGCTGCTGAATACTTACAGTCCTCAATTCACATGGAAAAATTTTAAAATGGTAGTGGGGCGCATGCACATTTGTGTGTTTGTGTAACGCAGCCAAATCTGACTTGGTAGTGAAAATTAGAATTAATATGTGTGAGAAAACAGCAAGAAAAATTGAAACAAAGTCTTAAAAAAATAGTAAAACAACAACCAAAAAATCACATTATGTAATTTTGAGATCAGACAAAGGGACGGCCAGGGCATAGTGGGAGCATGTAGAAGCCTGTTGCTAAATCAGAAATGAACAGGAATGCAGCTCAGAACCTCATTTACTACTCTTTAGTCTGTTGCCCTAGAGACAGACTTCACGTATTGACTTTGGCAACTCCAGGGTAGTTTGCCATGTCTGCAGTTATTTAAGTAAAAATTCTGAATTTGTAACTTAAAAATATAAGTTTACCATAGCCAGTCCAACAGATTACATTTGTGGGTAGGTGGGAACTTTCAGAAGGTTCTGAGTCATCTTTTAGAAAATAGTGAAATAAATAGAACAAACAGAATTCCGATTCTAAAAAGTTCAAAGAGGAAAACACAGTAAATGAAAGCAAGACTTCTTGAAAACCCGGTGCAAGAGGCTGTTGAGGACTGATTTAAATTTCAGGCGTCATCTCGCCTTGTGGCATGAATGAAGTACCTGGAGAATGTAGATAACAAAATTAATAGTCAAGAGAGTGCTTAAAATATTATTTAAAGATTAAAATGAAGGGATTGGCCTAGAATGATCAAGATCCCATTCCGTTCTAATTTTAAGTGATTCCTTAGAGCAAGAGAGCTTTTCAGTTTTTTCTTATTCTGACGTGCCTTGCCTCTTGGTATTATTGTTACCTGTAGTTGTGGTGAGAATAGTATTCCAAAGATTTTCTTTGAAAAACATTAATCTAATGAAAGATTGTTTAAAAGGTGTCCAGTGAAATTAAAAAAGTAGCGTGGAACTGGGAGAAGGGGCCCGATGACCGGACAGATACTTCAGGAATGAGTTCTCTGTCACGCAGCGCTGTTTCTCAAAGTCTGGTCTGAGGACCACCCAAACCAGAAACTCCGAAGTTCAAAGTGCAGATACTTGGTATCTTGGACTGTTTTGTGCTGCTATAACACAATATCACAGACTAGGTAATTCATAAACAAAGTCTATTCAGCTCATGATTCTGGAGGCTGGGAATTCCAAGATTGAGAGGACATCTGGCAAGGGCCTTCTTGCCGAGTCACAACCTGATGGAGGCATCATCACGTGGTGACAGCACTTGGGAGATGGCGAGAGGGAGCCGAACTCACTTTTGTAACAAACCTGCTGTCGATAATGACATCAGTCCATTTGTGGGGACAGAGCCCTCCTGACGGAAACACCCCCCATTAGGCCCCACCTCCTGACACTGTCGCACTGGGGATTAGGTTTCCAAGACATGAGTTTTGGGGGACACGTTCAAGCTGTAGCACCTGGCCTCACCCCAGACCCACTCCATCTGATTTCCTGGGGCTGGGACCCAGAAATTTTCCTTTGGACAAGTTTCCCTGGAGATCCTTGTGCATGCTGATGTTTTAGGAAAAACACTTCCGAAGTGTAAGTGCAAATCTTAGCTATTAGGATGTAGAATCTAATATTTCAAATCTCTCTTTCCACTGGGGATAAATTTGGAAATGAATTTCATCCTAAAAATGTTGCTTGATAGGAAAAGATAACAAAGATGTTAAAACGTGGCCCACTGCACAAATGAGGCGTCTGTGTGGGGAAGAAGTTTTCATGTGAAGGCAGTTGTATATTTGTGATCAAATTATGCATCAGATTAATGATTGGGGTGAGTTTAGGCAAAGTATTTTTCCTTTGGGGAAGAATGAAAGAGAATCATTTAGCATTATAATTTTGACTCCTGTAGAAGAAAGGATTTTAAATTAAAATAGGACAAGATTTAAGAACTCATAGATCCCTCCTTACCCACCAAAGGGTTCTATTTATAATATTCTTTGACATAGAATCTTCATTGTTCATATATGTAATCTTCAGATTTCATTTAAAATACGAACAAAACTCTCAAATGACCTGAGGCTTTATTTCATGTTTTTTTAAAACATTTTTTTGATGCTGTGCTTTCTCTGCTGTTTACACGAGCAAGTGCGGTAACAGACTTAGGGGCTCCAGTTAGAAGGGCCAGAGAAGTGGGAAATCTCGAGTTGAATTTACTAAGCATCCGAGAGTGTCATAGAAGGAAACCAGCTCCATTTCCCAAGAAGTGCAGTATCCCAGTAACCGTGCTGCGAAGGCAAGTTGTCTGAATGTTGTTTCAGCAGAGTTTAGCCTGTGCTTTTTGACTTTTCATGTTAGAAAGGCAGCCACATTCTCTTTTTGGTGTAGATGCATTTCTGGGGCAGCGATCTGGGGCCCTACTCCAGGTACACTGGCTTTCTCCCTCTCCTCTGGGGAGCCGTGGAGTTTAGGAGCACTGATGTCAGCCACCGGCTCCCATCCCTTCTTGACCCCTAAGCCCTTGACTTCCATGAATGATAGTTTCAAGCACAAACGAAGCCCCCACCCAATCAGACCACACAAACAATCCTATACAGATTGCGGGTGAAGTTCACTGCCTTTCTGCTGAAGGGTGAATTTGTTGAAGAAAATCTAATCAAGTCCCTTCTAAATAGTATTTAGCATGCCTTTCTAGTATCAATTTGAATGTTTAAGTTTGGGTCCATTTCACATAGACTTGAGCAACAACAGAGATTTAAATTTTTTAGTCATAAATAAGTGTTTTAGAAAGGAAGGTCCCATTCTATTTAAAAAGGCCTCCTTGCTCAGATGATGTTTAGTTGGGTTTGGTGAATACATGGATCAGGGTACAAGGGGTGTAAGGGAGGCCACACATGACACAGGTTAGCACAGCATAGTTAATAATCACATATACTTACATTGCTAGGAGTGTGGATTTTAAATGTTATCACAGAAAAGTATGTGAGGTGATGGATATATTAACTCGATATCATTTTGCAATGTATGCATATATTAAAACGTCATGTTGTACACATAGATACAATTTTTTATTTGTCAATTTAAAAAACCAAGATGCCCCCATAAAACAAATTAGTATCTTAAGTTGAACATAGTTTCTCAAAGCACTTTCTTAAATGATTAAGTGAAACTGAGTTTATTATAAAACATCTTGAGAAGTTTTAATTGACTTTCAAAAAGTTGATTGTCTTAAGTGGCCTGGTGACTCCACTCTTGGATGTTCCAGTGTCCAGTTTGTGCTTTGTAATTCTCACTGTAAGTCTTAATTACTTTTAAAGAAAAATTTTTAATTGATATATCTCGTGTTATACTTTGCAGCTAATTGCACTTATTCTTCTGGTTTTTTTTTTTTTTTTGGAGACAGGGTCTCACTCTGTTGCCTGGGCTGGAATGCTGTGTTGTCATCATTTCATAGCAACCTCAAACTCCAGGACTCAAGCAGTCCTCCTGCCTGAGCCTCCCAAGTAGCTGGGACTACAGACATGCGCCACCATGCCTGGCTGATTTCTTCTATTTTTTGTGGAGACGAGGTCTCGCTCTTGCTCAGACTGGTCTCAAACTCTTGACCTCAAGTGATCCTCCAGTTAGCCTCCCAGAGTGCTAGGAGTATTCTTTAATGTACTCGTTCTCTTTAAGATAAAAATGTTTGAAAATGAGGTGGACATTGCTGAAGGTGGAATGGTTAAATGTTTGAAAGCTTAAATGATGGCTTTTTATTTCTTCAGAAAATGTCTTGGATAAAAACTAATTATGAGCAGTTATTTTAGTAAAAACACATATATACACATGGACTGAATAGCAGTGACTAGTTCCAAGGTCCATCCTCACAGATGTCTTTTTCTGTTTTCTCAACAGCACTTGTGATTCAGAGCTCACTTCATTAACCTCTCATTATTTCCCCGCACGCTTGGCCCGTGAACACCAGCTTTGTCCTGCATGTCACTTGGGCACTCAGCCTGCAGTGTATCCTTCATATTTAATAGAGATATGTGAAGGTAATCAAAACTATTCCCCTTATTCGAAGGAGGGAGATTTGTAACCAATCTTGTTGGTATAATCTTGGCAGAAACAGCCACCCACATGTGGTTGTGAAAATGCAAAAATTCCAAGTTGAAAAGGGAGGTAAATAAGAAGAAAGATTGACGAAGTATTGCTGAAATGAGCCAGATGTAACTAGCATAGTCTAATACATTTAAGTATTGACCACGGATGGTGCTGAGCAATGAAGCCATCATTGTTTTTTGTTTGTTTGGTTTTGTTTGAGACAGGGTCTCACTCTGTTGCCTGGGCTAGAGTGCAGTGGCATCATCCTAGCTCACTGCAGCCTCAAACCCTGGGCTTGAACAATCCTCCTGCCTCTGCCTCCCCAGTAGCTGGGACTTCAGGCACACGCCACCACGCCTGGTTAATTTCTTCTGTTTTTTGTAGAGACAGGCTCTCGGTCTTGCTGAGGCTGTTCTAAAACTCCTGACCTCAAGCGATTCCCCTGCCTCAGCCTCCCAAAGTGCTAGGATTACAGGCATGAGCCACTGTGCCCGGCCAAGCCATTATTTATTTATTTTTTTTTTGAGACAGAGTCTCACTGTGTTGCCCTGGCTAGAGTGAGTGCGGTGGCGTCAGCCTAGCTCACAGCAACCTTAAACTCCTGGACTCAAGCGATCCTACTGCCTCAGCCTCCCAAGTAGCTGGGACTACAGGAATGCACCACCATGCCCGGCTAATTTTTTCTATATATTTTTAGTTGTCCAATTAATTTCTTTCTATTTTTGGTAGAGACGGGGTCTCGCTCTTGTTCAGGCTGGTCTCAAACTCCTGAGCTCAAATGATCCTCCCGCCTCGGCCTCCCAGAGTGCTAGGATTACAGGCGTGAGCCACCGCGCCCGGCCCAAGCCATTATTTTTGATAGCGCATAGAGGACTAACATGGCATCTTGACAGTGGAAAAGGGTAAGGGAGGGGAAAAAATTAGCTTTGGAATCATTTACCTGTCAATTCTTAAGCCTGAGGTAGTTAAATAAATAGGTGGTTTCAGAATCGACCGGAAAGAAAAAGGATAGGGGAGCTGCAAATGCTGCTTTTGAGGTGATGGGAGGCAGGACCGAATATGGGTAGGAGGAAGATGGCGATGACAGAAGAATTCTTTATAGCGATATATTAGGGCAGCCAAATGTTTTCAGAGTGGAAGTGAACATTCCCTAAGCCGACGAGCCTGGAATAATTTTTATGTAGCAATTAGATGATGTGGAGGAATACATCCTGGCAGTCTGGTTGGCTGAGTTGTGCCAGATTCAAGAAGGCAATGACTCACTCTGTGAAAGCAGCACGGAGCTGATTCTTGACCTCACTGCCATCAGCTCTGATCTTGGGAAAGTCGCTTTACCCTGACAGTTCATAATTCTCAGGCCTGCCCGCTTCATAGGCTTCTGCTGGGACAGATATGTGAGAATGTACTGGGTGTTTGGAACAGAGCCTCCTACAGATTCCAGGTAACTGGTAAGTTGGGAGGGCAGCAGAGCACCTGTGACAGCTCGATATTCTTTTTCCTGAAGGAGAAGATGGCTTGTGAGGCCACACTGCGTTTGCCCAGGGTCAGAGTCCTCCACACCTGTCCATGCCGAAGACACCTGGTGGCTCCTTTCCTCTCTGCTGTGCTGAGTTTTACCAGTGCAGGATAGACTTGGCTGAAACCCTAATTCTGATCAAGCTTGGAGATGTTAAAAAAAAAATTATTCTGCTGCTTGTTAAAGTGATAAGGAGGACTTTATTGAAACTGTTGCTCTAGGGTATTGCAATAGAAGAGGGAGCCAGGGCTCAGTTCTGAACACAGGAAGGACGGCAGGGCTCTGTAAGCCAGGAGCAGAGTGCGAGGAGAGGGCGTCAGGGGATGGACAGTTACTGAGAGGAGACATCTGGGCAGGGGGATCTTGCTAAAGGCAGGCCAAGGGCTTATATATATATCAAAGGTCGGGGACGAGGAACTAGATATCACAGGGATCAGATTTCAAGGGGGGGGACTCTCACTTAATTGATTTGGCAGGATTCTTGCTAAAACTGGGCCTACAGATCTCCAATAAGCTTATTTCTTTTTTTGCAGTTTAAGACCATGAGGTATACTCTGTCTTCAGTCTTACTGCTAATTCTTTCTCAGTAATATGTATCCCTCTTTACTGTCTTGTATCCTTTTGGTGACCCTTTTGGTCTTAGGGCACTTTCCTTAGAAAGATTTTGAAAACTCTGTAATTCACTGCAACGCAGCTTCCCGGACTTCACGACTTTACACGCTGTGACTCAGCTGGAAATGCCTTTCCCTCTCGGTAGCGACATTCAGGGCCTTACGATTCGAATCTACGTTTAAAACTACATAAAACCCCACGTGTACGTTTTACTCTGCCACTTTCTCAATAGTTTATTTGTTAACAGGATGGGATATTTTCTCACATTTTGTTCTCTCTGCTTTTAAGAAAGTCTTTCTTTGTTTTTCCACTAAAATTATGTCTAATGAGGACTTCAGAAATCTGTATTTTTAGCATGCTGGAGTTTGACATAGCACCTACCTTGTGGGCATGTACCACCGTTTACCGTTTTGAAACCAGTTTTAATTCTCTCCCAAGTAAATAAGGAAGCATCTGATGAAATCACCTTTGGAAGATTTTGCTCTTTGAAGTGTTCCTTGATTCTAAGCATGACCTTCTTCCAAATCAAATCACCTTCACTGTGTGTTTAGGGAACATTCCAGGTTGGTTTTCCCCATCACATCACTCCTTTTCTGCTCGCTGTATTCCCAGTTATCAGATGTCAGGTGTTGGTTTATCAGTAGACATTACTGTGCATGTCACACAGCCAGTTGACGCCATATTTTTGGTTCCTTCTGTTTTGTCTCTTTCTAGTTGGCCAGCAGATTAAATCTGTTCATTGAGAAGGGAGTGTGTGTGTGTGTGTGTGAGTTTGTGCTTGTTTATGTATGTATTACTGGTGGGGATGAGGAGAAAGCAGAAGTTGGGTCAGTTAAATATAATCATCTCTCTCCTACCTTCTAGTTTTTGGAGATTTTTTTCCATGTCATTTTGTAACAAGAGGATTTCCTGGGTTTTGTTACTCAGTCTTTTATGACTATCAGTCAGTTATTTGTTAGCATTTAAGTAAGTAAAATGCATATTTAGCATTTTACTATGGGAATAATAAACAATATAGAGGCAATATATGTATTTATTAATACATATCCATTCCTCAAATTTATGAGAACTGTGATCACCATGCCTAATTAATTTTTTTTATTTTTTGTAGAGATGGGGTCTTGCTCTGTTTCCCAGGCTAATTTTGAACTCCTTGGCTCAAGCAATCCTCCTGTCTTGACCTCCCAAAGTGCTAGTATTACAGGTGTGAGCCCACACCCAGCCAAGAACATGGATTCTTGAGTTAGGCTGCTTGGGTTGAAATGCCAGCTCTGTCACAGATTACATGTGACCTTGGGCAATTTACTTAACCTCTCTATCCTTCAGTTGCCTTATATTTAATTGGTAATTGGAATAGAAACAATCTTATAGAGTTATTGTATCATTGACAATACAATGATTTTAAAAATTGTGTATATCATTACTCAAAGAGCAATATATAGTAAATGTTGAATAAGTGTCAACCCCTGTTTTTTATTGTGAATTTTGTCATGTACAGACATCTCTAAAAACTTAAATATAAACAAAAAAGTTTGACCAGGTTAATCTGTAAGGATATCACTGTGTTCCTATGTAAACCAGATTATCATAATTCTTGGGTACTGTTTAATGTTCTAAATTTCCATTTGTATTCATTCTTATTTTGCACAGTAGGGTTTTAGGTCGAATCCTATTTTACGAGTATCAACATACAAAAACTCGTTGACTTAGTTTTTAAATATATTTGTACCAAGCAAACTCAATATATCAAAATCTAGATTGGGAAAAGTTAAATGAGAAGTTGATTTTTAAAAAAGCCCTTTAAAACAGTGGTTCTCAGCGGGGGTATGGGAATGATCTTGCCCCTCAAGGGGTATTTGGCAATGTCTGGAGACATCTTGTCACGAAGGGGAGGGGTCGGTTGCTGCTGGCGTCTCGTGGGTAGAAGCCAGAGATGCTGTGTGTCCTACAATGCACAGGACAGCTGCCCTCCAACAAAGATTTATCAGGTTTAAATGTCAGTAGTTCCAAGGTTGAGAAACCCTGACCTAGTAATAACAATCAGTTTAGCAGGAATTGCTTTTAATAGAAAGCTCCCTTGGAGTGCAAAAGTACAGGTAGATTCCTGTCGTAGTAAATGTCATTGTAATGACCTGTTGGAAATGGTCTGAGGCTGTTTCCAAACACTGCAGTGCTTTGTTCCAGAGCTGTGCTGTGAGGTATAGCAAAGTGTGTTAAAGGGCAAGTCTGGTGTTAGAAATGTGTTAATTCTCACCCAGGAAAGCAGGTATTAGCGAATATCACTATTTAGATGAAGTAAATGTTCTTAACCAACCAAAATGTTCTTAAGCTGCCATGGCAGTATATTTGAAGAGAGATGTTTTAATTTGCTTACAGTGAGAACTGGAAGATTGTGGTCCTTGGTCTGAGATCATATTCTACACTAGGGTTTCTCAACCTCACACTGTTGGCATTTTGGAATGGATAATTCTTTTTTGTGGAGGTGGGGTGGTCTCTTCTATGGACTGGGGGATATTTAGCAGCACCCCGGTCTCTACCCACCAGTGCCAGCAGCACATTCCTCCTTGACCTCCTGATTGTCACCAATTGGGACAGTCAAAAATTTGCTATTGCTGAATGTTCCTTGAGGTGGCGGGTGATGTAGGTGGGGGTGGGCAAAATCGCCTCCAGTGGAGGTGCCAGTGTTTGAGAGTAATTTGGA
This sequence comes from Avahi laniger, assembly GCA_963575035.1. Classification (NCBI taxonomy): domain Eukaryota; kingdom Metazoa; phylum Chordata; class Mammalia; order Primates; family Indriidae; genus Avahi; species Avahi laniger. The sequence continues at coordinate 63,233 of CAUYSK010128996.1, forward strand.
TATGAAGACACTGCTTTCTCAGGAGTGTTCGGGTAGACTAAATGGAGAGACTGAGTTAGCAGGGTCAGGTAGGAAAGGAAAAACAACAACATGAAACCAGGAATGCGGTTCAGCTCTGGGGCTGCGTGGAGAATCTCAGAATACAGGATGGGGAGCAGCTGGTCACTAACAGGTACAGAAACGGTTTCCAGCTGCTGTGGGCAGGGGTAAAAACAGAGAGCTCATGGGGAAGGAAGACCCCCGTACTTACCTGAGAGCTAGATTTCCGATTGTGTCTCTTAATGAAATGTCAGCTTGTAAGGGCAGAGCTGACAAGTATCGAAGAGTAATGGTTCTGTGAAATAATAGGGTACGGGAAGGTGGTTTGCTGATTAAGTTGCTCTTTATCTGCAGGCAATGAAGAAAATCAGTCAACGAATTATTGCAGTAAAATATAACTTTCATTTTTCCAGAAGCCAAACAACTAAAACAAACCAAGATAACTAGATTTGGTTTTTATGACTTACAATGACAGTTCTTATTTATCAATGAGTTAAATGAAGTAAAGTGTAACACGAGTGAATGCATATAAAAGACTTAGAAAAGTACCTGTCCCATGGTAAGCTTTCAATAAATGTTAGTTGTCAGTAGCTGTTAGAGAACACCATAAGTAATCATATTCAGCATGGCTTTAGTTTTAAATTCTTTTATTCAAATTCTTTGGAAATTGGTAATTCTTCTGTGACATCTGTGCTACTGTGCATGTTAAATTTTCAGATAACCAGAATATTAAATTAACCAGAACATTCCATTTGCTAATTCTGGGCAAACTAGAGTTTACTACAATCTGCTACATACGGAGGCTTAATGTTTATAACTAAGCAGTTTGCACCATTGATCAGCAGATCATATGTTCAGAGTTTAGGGATTAAACTAAAGTCCTGCTAAATTGTTTGATGAGCCTGAACCTTATTTGGGGCTTTGAAGCCCATCACTGAAGAGTGGCTAAAAAATATCTAATGTTAGCTAATTTTCAGGGCTAACACACAGTTTATCAGAATTTACCGAATCAACTCCATTAATTTAGCTGTGATGTATGTACTATGTTGCTACAGTCAGAAAGTACCCTACTAGTCAACTTCAGTTCATTTGCCCCAGCTGAGCTACTGCTCTGAGATACGACGGGGCAACATTTGCCCTTTATTTTAACTTCAAGGGATTGGGAAAGAGGGCCAGCGGGATGAGAAGACGCGGATTCTAGATGCCATTTCAGCCTTTTATTCATTATTCTGTGACCTTGGGCACATCTTTTGATCTTGTTTGAACTCACTTTTCTACGCTATAAGTGGGGGTAACAGCCCCTACTCCACACAGTTACTGTAAGAGTGAACTGATTTTCAAGGCCTATAAAAATCATGAAGCTTGCTGACTTGGTCTTCCTGTTTCTAGTCTGCTTCCTCCATTTCATTCTCTACCTTGCTACAGTGATCTTTTCCAAATATGGATCTGAACACTCAATTCCTTTTTTTTGAGACAGAGTCTCACTCTGTTACCCTGGGTAGAGTGCAGTGGTGTCTTCATAGCTCACAGCAGCCTCAAACTCCTGGGCCCAAGTGATCCTCCTGCCTCAGCCTCCCAAGTAGCTGGGACTATAGGTGTGCGCAATGACACCCAGCTAGTTTTTCTGTTTAGTAGAGATGGGGTCTCACTGCTCAGGTTGGTCTTGAACTCCTGAGCTCAAGTGATCCTCCTGCTTTGGCTTCCCAGAGTGCTAGGATTACAGGCGTGAGCCACTGTGCCTGGCCTCAACTACCCTTTTAAAGTTCCTCCAGAATAGTCCACAAATTTTAGCACAGTCTACAAGAGCCTGTTGCGTCTGACATCCTCTCCGGGCTCACAGGTCTTGCTAGTGCTCGTCCTGGCTTTCCAGGATTTAGATGCTTGAGGCCAGTTCCCGCATGCCTGCCTCTGCGGGCTGTGCCCTCTACCTGCGGTGCCTGTCAACCTGACAAGCTCCTCTTAACGAAGGCAGCCGGGTCTTCCTTTTTGTCAATACTGTGTTTCCAATGAGTCCCCATTCTAGACTTTTTTAAACAGTTGAAATATTTTTTCCCGCTTTCCTTCTAGACTAATAGGTTTTTAAAGACAGGACTTGATGCTTGTATATCTTTGAATGTCTAATGGCAAATAGTGCCTGGTATGTACTAGATATTGGGTGAATGTTGGGTGTATGAATCAATAATCCAAGAGAGATGGTTCAGATAGAAGTAGAGGTATCGATTGTCCATATGATTTGGAAAGGAGCAGAAATGGGTACTTTGGTTGTGTTGAATGGAGCAGTGAGTAGTTCTGTAACAGCTTTAGGTAAAAATTAATCTTGGTTACTTAGAATCTTGAGTATAGGAGAGATTTATTTTCCTTTTTATTTCTGAATAACAAATTGGGGGCAACAAGCATGATCAGATAAAGTGTAGTAAAAACAACAATTTCATAATAATGGGCCACATTTATTGAGTGCTTTATGTCCCGGGTCCTATTCTAACTGCTTGGCATATTTTAACTCAGTTTTGTCAAAACAGCCCCACGATGTAGGTATTAGTACCATCTCCTAGTTACAAATGAAGAAACCTGGGCGCTGGGAAGGTCTTCAGTGCCCCAGCACCTGGGGTCCTGTCTCTGCATTGCAGCACCTTTCAGGAGTAGGACCAAAGACACTGTTTTTTGACCTTTTGAGCCTAGTGTGTTGTTTATACTTAATGACAATAAACTTGAAGTAACTGTCATTTTTATAGAATTTTTTAAAGGGAGAGTCAGTAATATTTGAACAGTCGATGCTTAATATTTGTAGCTTAAAGTTGAGATTTTTAATTTAGATTGAAATATTTCTAGAATTTTATGGAAAAACGGTGAAAACCATTTAAAAGAAGTTTCCCATTCTTTCAAAATTAACCTCAATTTCTTCTAATTGAATATGATTTTTAATTACGTAGTGAATGAAGGAAAAACCCCTTTAAAATACTTTTTATAAATCTGTCTGTTGCTTGTGTGTAGTGGATGGGACACCCATGGCTCTACTTTAGGGTGACTATTTTGAGTGAGATGCATTTGGATTATTTATAAACATGGTAGATTTGTATAGACATGTACCATTTAAAGTCATATTGAATTAAGCATTGTTTTTCAAATGACTCACTCATATAAATGCAATTGAGACAACAGAGGCTTTTCATATTTGTGTTGTTTCAAGTAGATTTTAATCGAGGTTGCAATTTGACATCGATTTGACATTTGATATTTGCAGATGCCTCTCTGTCCATCCTGTATGCCCACAGGGGCTAAACTGGGATTGGCTTTGTTCCCAATCCTGATGAGTAAGCTGTGAGCGCTTATTCAGATGAGTAATACTCTACGGAGACATGTTCTGCATTAGTATTCTCTTCTCACCGCCTCGCCTCAGCGCAGGGTATTTATAGGGGTGTTAGGAAAACTTTATGAAAACAGTGATGTTAAACAGAGTTAGAGGTTTCATGCTTCTGGACTCACAGCAGTTCACATGTGTTGTGACCCTGTAAAAGGGGACATAGCATGCATCCTTTCCCAAATGTATGTGGCCACACAATAGTTTATTTTTCTTTTTTGAGGTATCCCAATTTATGTTTCCAAGAGTTGTAAAGTCATGTGTTCTAGAATAAATTATATTTAGACTGCTGTTTTGAAGATCTAGAAAATTGTTCCTCTGATCATTATTTAAAGGTGAGCAGCAAAAGTATTAGAGAATTGCATTGTTTGACAAAACAACCATTCTTAATCAAATTCAAGTAATTTATTCTATGTAAGTCTCTCAATAAAAAAAGAGTTATAAAGATGAGTCCGTTTTCCCACAACTGAAGTTGAAATTTAAATGTCATGATTTATTTTTATTGGAAAGCAGTGGCTGTTGAGACAGAGTTCAGATGTCTTTGGTTAACCGAATGGAGACCTTGAGAGTTTCTGGAAAAACTCACTCTTATGAGATAAAATAAAATTAACTTAATAAAATTGTAGCCGTACATCAACCTGCCTATAGCTGAATGAATTAAAACTATGGACAGGAACTTTAGACTTTATTAGAATAAACCCTGGTAATTATAGAAGATTTCAAACTTTTAATACCTATAAACCTAAAAGAGCTCTCTCCCTCTCCCGGTGGACTATTGTGCTCCTTTTTTATTTTTATTTTTTAATCAGGTTAAGCTATTTTCTGGTTTGCACTCTTGGAACCATCTGGAATTTTTTTCATGAGCAGAGATGTTTTGTTTTGGCTTTTTAAATACAATTTTAAAACTTCAAAGTTATAGGAGACATTTGTGGAAGTATTTATTAGAATTAGTCTAGAATTCATAAATTCGAGCAGGTAAATCCAAAGAACTTTTTGTGTGTGGGAATGGTGTATGTCTGTGTGTCTGCAGGAAAAATAAAATAGTATGTGTTCTGATAGATAGTTACGTGCTGTGGTAGACAGAACAACGCTCTCCTTTCTCCCCCAAGACGTACACCCTAATCCCCAGAGCCTATGAATATGTTGTCACATGGTGAAGGGGAATTAAGGTTGTAGATGGAATTAAGGTTGCTAATTAGTTGACCTTGAGATGAGATGATGAACTTTGATTATCTAGGTGGTTCCAGTATAATCCCAGGGGCTTTTAGAAATGGCAGAGGGAGGTAGAAGATAAGGTCAGAGTGATGCAGTGTGACAAGGGCTCAACCTGCCATTGAAGATGGAGGGAGAGGCCACAAGCCAAGGAGCACGGACAGCTTCTGGAAGCTGGAAAAGGCAAGAAAATGAATTTTTCCATTTCTAGAAAGGCCTTTGTCCCTGCCCACACGTTAATTTTAGCCCAGAGAGACATATTTAGGACGAACTGTAAGATAATATTAATAAATTTGTGTTGTGTTAAGCCATGAAGTTTGTGCTGGTTTGTTACAGCAGCCATAGGAAATTAATACACATGTATACTGACATCTGTTTAGGTGGACTATCTGTATTTGAAGACCGACTCCCTGTCTTTATAGTTAATATTTTCTAGTGCAGATTTTTAATTCTTGCAAAAAGTATATATTTAGAATATATTCAGTGATGGTCTGCTTACTGCTCTTATAAATAACTTAAAAAGTAGAATAGTGAAATAACTACTTAAACAAAGATAGTAGTTAGAAAGCATTTTATTACTTTTATAGGAAATAAAATCCTTAATAAAATTCACATTTTCATTTCATGACTCTGTGATTTGTAGAGTTCCCATCATTCACTCTTGTGACATTATTTTAAAAAGTTTTCCTTATGAGTTTCCTGAATTGAAAAGTGCAGTCAGTTCTGCTCATGTGTCCAGGGAGGGTGTATTTCCCCATGGGAAATTCCACTGTAGCTATCCGATTGCCCTTTTTCATTCTGCTTAAAAGTAACTAGGTTTGCCTCCAGTGAGTGCCGTTCTGTGGCCAGAGGTACGTAGTCTCTCTACTCTCAGGTTGTTTCCAGGCCACTGGTGGGGAAAGACACCCAGAGAGAGTAATTATGGATCGATATGGTAGTATAGTAAAATAAATAATGCATGGATGTTATGGAACACCCAGGCATCCCAGCTACCCCTGCCAAACGTTGTTTCAGAATATCAAACGCTAATTCCGATTTTAAAAGAAACATTATGTTGCTGTGGGCTCCATTACAAGTTCTAAAGCTTAAATTCCAAGTCGACACCTGATACTTGTTAAGAAAACCACATATTTTTGTAGTCCGTGGATGGTCTCCATGAATCATTTTGCCAGGTACCTATCAGTGAAAGATGAACATTTTTCAAATACATAAATGAAATAGGGAATGGTTGTTTTCCATTTGCCATTTCAGATCTTCTTAGTGTTTAATAAATTCAGAGTTTTTTGGAAATAGGTTATTGATCGATGTTATAGTCTAATGATTTTTATTTTTTTCTGTTCTTGTTATCATTTTCTAATTGGAATTGAACTCTTGGTTTTTTTTGTTTTTTTTTTTTAATGTGCTTTTAAAAACAATTAGGTGATTGAGGCAGTGCAACTTAAAGGTTTAGAATTAGGAGGTGACTAATGCTAGTTTAGCTCATTGGATTCATCACCTAGTCACAGTTACTGTAACACTTTAGCTTCACTAACAGTTTTGATACACCGTATAAAGGAGATTTACAAAGACAGGTTTTTATTACTTAAATAGTCTCCTATAAAATTGATGGTGCATTGTGGCCAGTTATTTAAAAAGCTACCCACCTAGAGACACTTGCTGCTGGCATGTGCTTTTCTGTATCTCCCATTTTGGGTGTTAGCATGGGCTTTGAGTGATTATCTCATTATTACTTAGTTCAAGTAGTCTGTTTCCTCCTGCTGCTTTTTTTTTTAAACAAGCTCCATCAAATTTTTCCTTGTTCTCTATATTTCGCTTCTATATATATTTCATTCTATATATTTTGCTTTTCACTGTTATGAGATGGTGGTGTCATGGTGACCAGGAAAAAACTTGATACAGAGATGTGACAACTACAGTGAAAAGCAGAATCCTTTTGATTTATGAATTTGAAACTGAATTATGAATGTCAAGTGATCGTGAAAGACAAACCATGTGGGAGTTTATTAATTCCAGAAACAAAACATACTCTTTTATATATAGTATGATTTGCATTGTCTGGAAGGTACTTCTCCATTCACTTGCTAACAGTACTTATCCACCTACCTCTTTCATTCACACGAAGTGCACTAAACAAAAGAGACAAACTGTGAGTCACAACATGTGGTTGTTCCGATGTCACGACATTAAGTAGAATAATGAGATTAGTCAGAATATTGTTTCTCCTAAAAGTGATTATTGGAGGTGTGTTGCTATCTATAGCTTTGTTCCCCGTCTCCTCTGTTGTGTTCAGAGGGGCTGTCAGCCACGTGGCAGCCACTGTGGGTCACAGGCCTGCCCATCTTCCCTTGTCCCTTCTCCTTTCCAAGGGTGACGTGTCTCTCTCTTCTGTTTCCTTGTTCCTTAGTGGGTTGTGTCATTCTGCAACTTCAGCCTCTCCCTTTCCACTGGATTCTTCTGGTTAAGCTCCCCAAATTAATAACCAATTCCTACCATTGAGACGCGTGTGCACACACATACACAAACTTCCCTCGACTCTGCTACTCCGCAAGCTACCAGCGCTTTTCTCTTTCCTTTTATAACCAAGCCTTGAGAAACAGTGCACACTCATCTGCGTTTCCTCAGGATGACTCACGTCCTTCAGTGCGTTGCAGTCACCTTTCTGTCTTGTCAGAACTGCACTCCTGACAGTCTCCAGACTCTTAGTCATGAAATCCATTGGCGTTGTCTCAGTCTTCATCCTCCTTTACATCTGTGCATTTGACCTCCTTGCACACAACTTCATTCTTGAAACGGCCTCTTCCCTTCCGCCTGTCCCCAGCCTTCTATCCAAGGTCTCTCCTCAGCCCTCCCTGGGTGAGCCTCCCTCAGTCTCATGACTTCAGCAGCCTCCACCTTGGTGATGCCTCCCAAACAGTTTTCTCCAGCCTCACCTGTGCTTGAGCTCAGGTTCCCACACGTTCACCTGACGTTCCCACCTGCTAGGCGGCCTGCACTCAGACCTAGTATGTCTGAAGCTGAAACAGGGCATACTGCCTTTCTTCTGGAATCCTCTTCTCCCTCCAGGAAACCTAGCTGTGGGCGTGGCCCTGTCATCCCTCTGTTGCCTAGGGTGGAGTCTCAGGGCCAGTCAGCCGTCAAGTGGCACAGCCTTGTCTTGGTGATGCCTTTGAAATTCATCAGTGCAGAGCCTTGCTCCCTTCACCCCCAGGAATGTGGTAACTGGCCTCTCTCTCGGAACTGGTTTCCCTCTTTAAGTCTCTTCTCTTTGGTAATGGCTGTTGGATTACTCTGCTTAAAGCATGAAGCCCTTCTTGGGCACTCTGTCCTACAAGATGAGGCGACACATCTCCTGGGCTGGCTCTCCAGGCCGTCCGTGACTGCCTCCAATTTTCCATTCCAGCCTCACCTCTCACTTCCCTTCTTCAATACTCTGCTCCCGCTGGGTGAAGCCACATTAGGCAAATCTTGATGGCTCTGTCTTCAAAATACCCCTAATCTTACTACTTCTGGGCACCTGTAACCACCCCAGTCCCAGCTGTTACTGTCTCCCAGATTTCTGCAATAGCCCTGGACCTGGTTCCCCTGTAGTCACTTTTACCTGCTGGAGTCAGTTTTCCGTAGGGTTGATAGAGATGTCTCTTAAAGATAAATTAGGTCATGGCTCCGTAGAAATTGACAGTATACCATTTCCTCTGTTTATACCTCTCTACTGGCTTCGTCCTTGCACTCGGGACAAGATCGTGTCAACTGTTGATGACCACAAGGCCATGCAAGACCTGTCTCAGTGATTCTGGGTGGAAGTACTGCCCCCTTTATGTCACCAGGAAGTGAGTGGTGGCTTCTTTGTTACAAGGATGGCACTGTTGGCATTCAGCGCCTCAAGGGCCATGGAGCTAAATGGGAACACCACAGTATCCTGCCTTGGATGCCAGTGGTGCCCTTAATGAGAAACACCTCATCCTCACCTCTGCTTACCTTTTCAGTGACATTTCTTACCTCTCTCTGATTTACGTTCTTTGTCTGCCCCAATCCACTTATTCCTTTTCTGCCATACTGGCCTTCTGTTATTCTTAGAACATGACAGTCTGCCTCAGGGTCTTTGCATATGCTTTACCCCCCCTGCCCTGTTTGGATCACTTCTTTCCCCACCTGCTCACGTACCACCTTCTCGTCGGTCACTCTCACAGAGTCCCCTCTCCACTCGCTATGCTCTTACTCTGCCATATTTTTCTTCTTTGTACTTATCACCACCTGGAATTAGCATCTGCATTCATGTGTTGCTGTGTCTGTCCACCCCCATTGGAAGGTAGCTGCACGAGAGCAGTGACTTCCTGTCTGCTCACGGTTGTTGCCAGCACCTGGGACGGTGCTAGTGCCTGCATCGTGTTCACAGGCACCAGTTAACCGAGTGCATGAGCAGAGTCTCGCCCTTGCCTGCCTCGTGCTCTGGTTTTCTCCTTTCCTTACCCATCTGGGGTAACTTTATTTGCATCTCCAGTTCCTACCTGTCCTTTCACAGCTGTCTTGGCTGTCCCCTCTTTCACGATGCCATCTCTGATCCCGATTGTTCCCGTTCCTTAGAACTCTCGTAGGACTTTACCTGTATTTCTTATTGTACGCTGCATTCTGTTGAGAGGTGTGGTTGTTTGTGTTTCTTTCTTGCTTGCTGGTCCATGCTGAGTGTCCGTTTCATCCTGTTATTTCCATGTGCTGAGCGCAGCACCTTGCACTGGGGGCATCCTTCCCTGCCAGTGGAATAATGTCCCTTTATGTCTTCCTGGTAGAAGGAAGGCCCCGAGGCAGTGCCTTAAAATCAGTCTGCGTGTTGGAGGACTGAGGCCACTTGGGAAGGCAGAGCGAGCTGGAGGCATATTGTGTGCGCTTCCACCTTGTGAGGCACTGCAGCTGGGCAGGCCGCGTGGGGCACCGTGTTGCGCCTCATAAAAAGGCACGCAGGACGGGGATGCTGTCCACCAGGCATTTGCGGCAGTCCGTTTGGCTTCACAGTCAGACAGCTGAGAACTTTCCATTTTAGAACCGTGTTTTCTCAGCTGAACTCATGGGTTGGAAGTATGGTCAGGAGCAGGAAGAAATAAACATGTTCCATAAAAGTTAAAGTATCACAAAATAGAGAGTTGTTAACATAAGCTCTTTCTCACTTTTAGCTGTAAAATGCATTTTAGAAGGTGAATGATTAACAAGGGAAGCAATAAACTGACTGAAATTTGTCCTCAGATTACTATTCCACTTTTATTGAAGCAGACTGCTATTACTTTGTTATGGTATTTATCTAACAATGTTAGTGATTTGAAGTTAAATTCTATTATCTTAAATTCCTGTTAGGAAGTTGTCAAAATATACAGAACACCCAATGATTTGTAACTGAAGAGCATGTGCTAATGGCCACATTGCTGCTTTTCTCTTGCAGTGCGCTTTGCCTTGGGGGGAAACAAGTTGACCTTAGAAAAACCCAAGGGGACTGAATATATATTATCATCACGTAGTAGACATCTACACTTGGTAATGCTGCAAGGAGAGACTGGGAGTATTTTTTGGATGGGTGAGGAGAGGAAGGCTTACTTTTAGAAGGGTATATTATATAGTTATTATTATTGCAGTCTGTTTATCCACCTAAGCGCTAGGTTATACCTTAGCTTAATAGCTCACTGTGTATGCTACATAAAGATTTTGGATCCCTCTAATAAAAAGGCTATCAGAATTGTAGAATTCGGGTATTACATAAATGATGAATTTTAAAATTCATGACAAGTTTTAGGGGGTAAAAGATGAAGTGTTACATAAGATTTAGCAGTTATGCTCTTTTATTGCAAGATGTAAAGGATGTTGCCTTAATTGTAGATTATAAGGCATGTTACAGAGAGTATAGTGTTTATATGTTAAAATGAAGTGCTATCATAAAAAAGGTTTTAGCCTAATGTATATATTTGACAGAACCTTCTTTTCTAATGTTTTCTAACTTTTCTTAGAACTTTTCTCAGCATGACCAATCATGGTGTATCTTTATATTATACATTATTTTTCTTTCATGAGGATCAAACCCAGTAAATCGAGCAATTTTAAGAGTTTTATTTTTGTGGAAACTAGGTCTTAAAAGTACTTTCAAATCCATGTCAACAGGATGAGGGCTCAGCTGGTTGATTGTCTATCACAGTTTTTTGGAAAGACCTATTTTTTGTGTTCACATGCTTCCCAGAGATCTGTTTATAAACATTGTCAAAAGCAGAGGGTGTTAGGAATCTTCCACTTGAAAGAAAAGTGACAAAAAGAATAAAATCATTACTCGACTTCCCTGTGGTTTCACGCTCAGTCTCTCATCTTAATGCCGTCAAGGATTACTTTTGCTCACTAGAGAGCTCAAAATGATGTCGTGTCAGCAAATCGAGAACAGCATAAAATGCAGTGTGTGTCTCTCATTTCTGATTAACCACTTGAGACCTTTTCATATTGAAATTAGGTTGTGTTTCAACCATTTTGACACAGGGCCTTCAAAGATCATGTACTTTTAACTAAACCAGAATTCTGCTAACCTTCTGCTTTGAAGACAAATTTAACCTGTGTCTGACCTTCAATCTCATTAATTCTAACAATAATCAAGACCTCTTCAACGACTTTGTTCTTGAAAATTATAAATACTAACCTTATAAAATGTATGTATTTGTAGATTCTTACTCCAGATTGCATTTTAATGTAATCTCAAATTCCTTTGTACACTGCACACCAATAAATAACAACAGGTTGTTGGTATGTTGAAACTTTGTTGTGTGATGGTGGACTATAGAGCTTTGCGGGTCGGTTGTTTGACAGAGGAGTCCAGCGTAGCGAAAGCTGATCCCACTGGAGCTGGGTGCCCAGGTGCCCGACTGCCAACGGCAGGCGGGACTGAGAATTGCTAAAATCTCCAAAGGCCAGACAGTGGCTGCTCTCGTGGAATGAAGCAGGTGTTCCCTACCCCCAACTCCTGCCCCACTCCCCAATCCACCCTTGCCAACGTACGCACTCTAAAAAGTACTAGAAAAAGGAAAATGTATCCTGTGGAGGAGAGGATCAAACAGAAGTTCCTTGGGTTCATTCATTTTTGAAAGAGGAAAGCTAGTGTAAATATTTAATCATAGAACTTGTGAAGGAACATGTATTTAAAATGAAATTTATTCTTCCTCAGTCTTCATATGAAGAATCAGCTAGCTGTGGACATCACTTGACATTTTTCTTCCAGTTATAAGATGTTCATAGCGAAGAAAAATATGTCAGTTTCAATTTCATTATTAAAACAGTCAAAATCATGCATGGTTTATAATTAAACTGTTTCTTGCCTTAGTTACCTTTCTGTTAGTTACAGTAGACAATGAAAAATGACCCATGTTGGTAGACAGAAGATTCACTTTGATGGATTTGAAGTAATTGTAGTGTGTCTTTGAAGCAAAAACAAAAAGTTCCTCCTTTTTCTTTTCTTTTTTCCTCCCTTCTGTCTTTCCCCAAATTTAGATTACCACATGCTAATTTGAATTGATTACATGGAAGTTGATTGCTAATAACAAACTGTCCAAGTATCATTTTAGTCATCTTAGACAAAATAAAAATCTAGGAATAAAAAGCATGACATTTACATGAATAAAATGATTTTATGGGTGACAAGTAAATAATTGATTCTGATGAAGTCTTGATGAAAGAAAATAGCAGAGGGACACAAATGAAGAAATGTTCTCACCTTCAAAATTTATAAACCCCTGGTTTCAACAGCAAGAATACATGAACACACGGTTCTTGAATTTGAATTTGTGTGGTCAGAGCAGCTGTCTACTGGCCCTCTGCCTTCAAATAGGCCTAAAGGAAATAGAAAACAGTACACAAAGAACAAACACAAGCTGCCCCTTATACACCATCCCTCAAATATTTGATTAGAGATTTCAGAGGAGAGTAAATTAGCTTTTTTTTAGTAGTCTCTGGTAGCTTTGAAATAGTTTCTTTTAGGAGGAGAAACTTGAAAATACAGACTCCTTAATTTGACATTGGTTAGTGTTCTCTTGGGTGAATATTTGGTTAAGTGGAGTTTGTTTTATCAAATAAAAGAACCCTTTTTAAAATTTTTGTAATTTTTATTAAATCTTTTCTTAGATACATCAAGTACTCTTGAAATGATTGAACAAGGAGGACAGGGCATAAATTAACCCTCTCCTGATGATTCAGGATTGCCATTCCATGCACTTTCATTGCACCATGTCTGATACAGACTCTGATCTTTGTCTGTCTTTGGTAGGGGTCAGATTGCCAGTTGTCACCTTTTTCACTGTTATGCTTGCATCTGTCAGCTCCTCCTCATTTTTTATGAGTTGAGAAACCAGATAACTAAGCGTATTGTGAATTCTCTGTTAGGTAAGGAAGGGTTATGAAGGAATTTGAGTGTGGAGGCTTTGTGGTGAGTTGTATTTGGATGGAGGAATCACTCCACTTTGCTTAGGGGTATATTTTAGAAGGTGTAATATGTCAAAAGTTTTTAAATGCTGTAAATTATTATATGTTGAAGGTGCTTTCAAAGAATAGTTAACTCCTAATTATCTGAACCACAATTTTACTTCTAGATTACTTCTGCTTAACATTTTTATTCTTAAATGCTTCCTTCCATTAATTAATTAACTCATGTATTTATTAAGCATGACACTACCTACTTTGTATACCTACAAATGCATTGCAATATTTGCTTCAACCAGCTATAAAAAGGCAGTTAATGCTGTTCTAATTCTTAAATTAACCATAAATAACTTTGGCTTTATCTGCCTTTTCGATTGAGGGCGATGGTGTTCCCTTTGGTCTCTGCTCTGCAGCCTTCCCTCCCTGTGAGTGGCTGAATCCCATCCCCTGGCTCTCCCAGCTCCTGAGAAAAGGGTGAAAGGAGTTTCACATCAGGCCAGTGTTTTGTTTTGTTTTAGGGACAAATAAGTTTATTTATTTGTGTGTGTGTGTATGTGTGTGCACACATAAATCTTTTATATATATATATAAACAAAATATGTGTAATATATCACACATAAATATACATACATGGTTAAGATAAAAATGGCTATATCAAACTCAGTTCTGGTAGTGTAAGCCCTGGCTACTGCTTAGTATCCCTAGGGATCATAGCATTCACATTTGAATTAATTTCTTGCTGAAAGTTCAATCTAGAAGAATCTTCTTTGTGTTACGATAATTTGGAAGATCATAGAAAGGTTCTCAGGGAAATTGAAGAGACCCAGTGGCTTTCATCAGTGATGTTAGAAAACATTTTCCTCCTCTCATTTAAAAAAATTATTTTTTCGATAAAATGTACATAACATAAAATTTACCATTTTAACCACTTAAAAGTATACAGTTCTGTGGCATGAAGTCCATTTACACTGCTGTACAACCATCACCAGCATCCATTGGCAAGACTTTTTTTTAATCTTTCCTAACTAAAACTGTATCCATTAACCAGTAGCTCCCTGTTCCCTCCTCCCTGTGACCAGGCCAGTGCCTCACCATCAAGTTACATCTGATGCTCATCTAGCCGGGACCTTGTAGCCCTTTGCGTTATGCTTTTGTCCAGAACCCCTGGTTTAGTGACTGTCTTGTATGCCCTTCAGGTTTGCACTTTGCCTTTCTGTCTGTAGGACTTCCTGTTCTTTCAGTTACCCCAGAGTTCCAGACTAGTGTCCTGGGCCGTTTTGCCGACTGAATTTCCTTGATTTTGTCAGCCATTAACCTTCCCTGATTTCTTGTTTCCCTGACCTGGTGACAGACATTCCTGATGGTGATAGCTTTGTTGGACCAGTTCTCTTTTGCCCAGCTGCTGGCTTTGGTATTCTGCCTGCTGGCTTCTAGATTTCTTCCCAGGTCATTCTGCTCTTCCAACAGTTGCCTTTACTCCTGGGTCAGGTCCAGTGCTGTCCTGTCCAGCCTACCTGGCTCAGGGTTAGGTTAACTAAACCTTGTCTGACCATGTAAGAAATGTCAAGAAGATTTTAAATTTCAAACTAGCTTTTTACATTGAAGACCATAGGAAGTCTAGTGTACAAGGTACTAAATGGTATTTTACTTTATTATATCTTGTAACATTGAAAAATGAAATATCAAATTACCAAAAATATAAATAGAAGGAAAAATACTGAAGACTATTAACTAGCTTTCTAGAAATGATTTTTGAGTTAGCAATTAATGGATAATTCAAAAGGGATGGAAGAGTAATTTTCTTTAATAAATTTGACTACATGTTTAAGAATTCTTTATTAATCCAAGTTATGATATTTTTCTATGTTGTTGTTATTTATTGCCATGTAACAAACCATCACTAAACCTGATGTCTTAAAACAAAAATATATTATTTCTCATGATTCTTGCATTGGCTAGGCTCAGCTGTGCAGTTCTTCTGTTCTATGTGCTGTCTGCTGGGAGTTCAGCTAGGAATAGAACATCCAAGATGGCTGTCCCTCATGTCTGGTGTCTCAGCTGAGACTGCCTGGGTTTTTCTGTATATTTATATGGTTTCTTAGTCTAGCCCAGCTTCTTTATATGGTGGCTGCATCCCAAGAGGGTTTTTAAATTAACTCTTTATAATAAACATTTTATAACTTTATTTTTAACTCGATTTAATTAGTTTACTGTTCACTCTTTTAAAGAAATAGTTCAATATACAAGGTAATTATTGTGTGTGTGTGTGTGGCCCATCTAGTAGACTAGCGAAAAGAATTTTTACATGGAATAACTAGGCAGTGACTCTAGTGCTTTACACATGTAGCTATAATTTTCGAATGAATTACCCTCACAAGGTATTCCTTATACATTAGAGTATAACATGCATCATTGAAATGAAAATAAGAGATGAAAGTATTTCTTATTTCTGAACAGATATTTGTATGCTCTATAGTAGTAATTGCATAATTTCATTTACATTTGCAACAATAAAATCAGCAAGAACAGTTACAGAAAATTTTAGCTAAAAAATGTAACATTTCAAAATCTTCTAGAAAAAATTAAATAACTGAACATTTAATTCAGGACTCATGATGACAAATAGTAAAATAATTTTTAAATGCTTTATATTTTCATTTTAAACATTATACTTTCCAGTTTTCCTGAAGCTTTTTCAGAGTATGGACTTCTAATGATACATTAGTTAACTTTTGCCTGCCTTAGAATAGGAATATAGATATAGCTAATATATATCACACTTACTACATTACTTGACTATTAGAAAATAAGTGAATCTCCCATTTATATTCATAGGTAATCTGTGAATTTGACGTTTCTGAAGAAATATAATACAGCTTCCATAATAAAAATGAGGAAAATTAATAGACAATCTGAATAGGTCTATACCTATTAAAGAAATTGAATCAATAGTTAATAGCCTTCCAAAGCAGAAAGCTCCAGGCCAAGATGGGTTCACTGGTGAATTCCACCAAATATTTAAGGAACAAATGATACCAGTTCTCCACAATCTCCTTCATAAGATTAAAGCAGAGGGAATACTTTGTAACTCACTGTATAAAACCAGCATTAACCTAATACCAGAATCAAAGACAATACAAGAAAAGGAAACTACAGAGCAATATCTCTCATGAACACAGATGCAAAAATCTTTACCAAAATATTATGAAATCAAATCCAAAAATATATAAAAAGAATTATACACCATGACCAAATGGAATCTATCCTAAATATGCAAGGCTGTGTCAACATTCAAAAATCAATTAATGTAATCCATCACATCAACAGGCTAAAGAAGAAGAAAAAAAATCACATGATCTTATCAAGAGATGCAGAAAAAGTATTTGACCAAATTCAGTACCCATTCATGATAAAAACTCTCAGTAAACTGGGAGTAGACGGGAGCTCTCTCAATTTGATAAAGAGTATCTACAAAAAACTCCCTACAAATAGCAACATACTTAATGGGGAGAAACTAGAAGCTTTCTCACTAAGATCAGGAATAAGACAAGGATGTCCTCTCTCACCACTCCTTTTCAGCATTTTACTGTAAGTCCTTGTTAATGATATAAGACAAGAAAAGGAAATAAAAGATATAAAGATTGGGAAGGAAAAAATAAAACTGTCTTTGTTCACAGACGGCATGATTATCTATGTAGAAATTCCAAAAGAATGGACAAAAAATATCTGGGAACTAGTAAGAATTACAGCAACGTTGCAGGATACAAAGTTAGCATACAAAAGCCAATCACTTTCCTATATATTATCAATGAACAAGTGAAAATTGAAATTAAAAATACAGTATCATTTACATTAGCACCCGTAAGAATGAATACTCAGGTATAAATCTAACAAAATATGTGCAAGATCTATATGAGGAAAACTATAAAACTCTGGTGAAAGAAATCAAAGGCCAACTAAATAACTGGGGGATATTCCATGTTATGGAGAGGAATACTCAATATTATCAAGATGTCAGTTTTTCCCAGCTTGATCTATAGATTCAACACTGTCCCAACCAGGGTGTCAGCAGGTTATTTTGTGGGTATCGACAAACCGATTCTAAAGTTTAATACGGACTGGCAAAAGCCCCAGAACGGCCAACACTCTATCAAAGGAGAAGAACCAAGGAGAAACACTGATGCTGCCCAGCTTCAACACTTACTATAAAGCTACAGTAATCACGCCCTTGTGGTATTGGTAAAACAAAAGACCAATAGATCAATGGAATGGAATGAGAGCTCAGAAATAGAGCCACGTAAATATGGTCAAGTGATCTTCGACAAAGGAGCAAAGATAATACAATGGAGAAAAGAGTCTTTTCAACAGTGATGCCTGAACAGCTGGACACCCACATGCAAAAAATGGGTCTAGACACAAACCTTACACTCTTCACAAAAACTAATTCAAAATGGATCACAGACCTAAATGTAAAACACAGAACTATAAAACTCTCCTAGAAGATAACCTGGAAAATCTGGACCTTGGGTTTGGTGATGACTTTTTAGATACACCGCTAAAGACACAATCCATGAAAGAAATAATCAATAAGCTGTTCTTCATTAAAAACCTCTGCTCTGCAGAAGAAGCTGTCAAGAGAATGAGAGACAAGCTACAAACTAGGAGAAAATATTTATAAAAGGTATATCTGCTAAAGGACTGTTAACCAAATATACAAAGAACTCTTAAAATTCAGCAATAAGAAAATCAACAACCTGATTAACAGATGGGCAAAAGACCTTCACTACAGTAGCTATACAGATGACAGATAGCACGTGAAAAGATGTTCCACATGCATGTCATTAGGGGGTGCAAAGTAAAGCGAGATGCCACTGTACACCTATTAGCGTGGCACAAATCCAGAACACTGACAACACCAAATGCTGGTGAGGAGGTGGAGCAGCAGCAGCTCTCGCTCATTGCAGGTGGAAATGCAGAATGGGACCGCCACTTTGGAAGACTGTTTGACAGTCTCTTACAAAACAACACATGCTCTCACCGCACAATCCAGCAATTGCATTCTTTGGTGTTTACCTAAATGAGTCGAAAAGTTATCTCTACAAAAAACCCCACATGTGAATGTTTATAGCAGCTTTACTCACAATTGCCAAAGCTTGGAAACAAACAAGATGCCCTTCGATAGGTGAATGGATAAACCATGGTACATACAGACAATGGAGTATTATTCAGCAGTAAAAGGAAATGAGCTATCAAGCCAAGAAAAGGCATAGAGGAAGCTCAAATGCATATCACTACGTGAAATAAACGAATCTTAAAATGTTACATCCTGTATGATTCCAACTATATGACATTCTGAAAATGGCAAAACTGGAGACAGTCAAAAGATCAGTGGTCGCCAGAGGTTAGGGGGCAGGAAGGATGAATAGATGGAACACATAGGATTTTTCAGGCATGGAAACTGTTCTGTATGATACTATAATTGTGGATACGTGTTGTTATAAATTTGTCAAAACTCATGGCATAGAACACCAAGCATGACCCCTGATATAAACCACGGACTTTGGGTGCTAATGCTGCGTGTCAGTGTAGGTTCATTGATTGTAACGAGCAGACCACTCTGGTTAGGAGCATTGACAGTGGCTGTGCTTGTGGGCATCAGGGAGTATATGGGAATTTTCTGCACTTTCTGCTCAATTTTGCTGTGAACCTAAAACTGCTCTGAAAATGAATTCTATTTAAAAGGAAAAAAATTGAAGGAAATGATGAAAAGAGAAAAAATATAGAGATGTTTGCTTAAATATTAAAAAGTCCTGAGATTGTTGTGTCATTGTTTCAAACTAGAATCTTTTTCTTTAGCATTGGTTAAATATTGCAGAGAATCTTTTAGAAACTAGAAAAAAAAAGATCTTATAGAAACACTTATTACTTTCCAGCATTATTAACAAAAAACTAAATAGTGGAATGAAAGGCGAAAAGATTAATTGGCTACATTTGGGAAGAAGTATGCAGCACTGGCTTTTACAGTTTTTCTTATATTTTTGGTAGCCATGTATAAAACAGATCTTAAGTTAACATTACATTGAAAAGCCCGCTCTCAGAGAGATGGAATCAGGAGGGTAGTCATCCTCATGGTTTTTGGGGACGGGGTCAGCACGATGTTGTGCCAATTTGATTGGCGTCTGGCAAATCCCCTGACATGTACTGAAATAAAACCTCAGAATATTTTCATCTGCAAACCAAATGCATTTGTATCTAGGCTTTCATTGTTCGTGGTGCTTTTAATTACAAAAATGTTCTGGCAGCACATAGGCTTTCATTTGAATTGTACTGAGAAGTACAGTTTGATCTATTTCCTCATTCGTAGTAGACACCTGCTGACGTGATAACCTGTGTATTCTGGGTTCTCCATTGAGAGGTGGCAGCTCAGCGTTCTTTGATTTAGTTCCTTTGGAGAATGGCTTGAAATACTAAATCCTGCTTACCAAGGGACAGTTCAGACCTTTTATGGGATTTGAGGTTTAAGGATATAGGAGTTTTGTCCTTTATTCTTATTTGCATTGTCCTGTAAAAATAATTCCATTTTGAGGAAGTTTTTTATTTTTGAGAACATTGAAGCGGCATCACAAAAGTAAAATAATAATTGTGCCAAATTATGCATGTTATTATAAAAGAATATATTGCATAAACAATTTAGTTAAATGCAATTCTAGAGTTTCTTTAATTTTAAAAGAAGCTTAAACCAGTTTTGGAAATACTAAACTGAAATCTGCATAATGTTTCATTATAACTTATAAAATTAGCATTTCCTTCATTTTTTTGCATCATACTACAAATAATCATACATGAATACCTATCTAGAGTATGAGCCAAGCAGTCACATAAAATGCTTTGTCTTCATGTGAATTAGAAGGTAAAGTTCACAGTTTTCAAATGCAAATGATCCTTCACGGTAAGAAGATGAAAATGCACAAGGGAAATACTGAAACAAGAGTGGGAGGGAAAGGCAAGAGAGGAGAGAAAGGTGAAATAAAAGGGCAGAAAGACTGCAGAGGGAGGTGAGAAGGAGACCTGTTAGTGAGGAAGGAAGACAAGAAGGGACTTAACCAGAATGGAGAGGTCTGGGAACTAATGAAGAGCCGGGAAGAAAGGGAAGCAGTTAACATTTATTGAGTGCTGGGAATTATGCCAGCACTTTTTGGTACATTATGGTATTTATTTTATTATCTCCATTTTACAGGTAAGGTAACTTGAATATCTTTACGCCACAGTGTGAGTTAATGGTGGAACCAGGGTTTGAACTCCTATTATTTAATTTTCTTAATAATATATACTGACTCACCGTGGGCTACAGTTGATAATGAGAACACTACAGTGACAAGCCGAATATAGTCTCTGTTCTCACGTTGTTTATATTCTGCTGAGGAAGGTTGATGAGTAACTGTGAGTGGCAATGCAGGTGACAAGTGCCCTAGGGAATGGAAAGCAGTGGGAACCGGGTGACTACACTGCAAACAGACCTGGCATCAGGGAAGGCTTCCTGGTGAAGTAGATCCTTGCTTGAGAACTGAAGGACAAGTCGGCTAAAAGACCACTCTTTTCCTACGTGTGGTTTTTTATCTTCTCCCTCATTTCTATTTTTGTTCAATCTGTAGCTTATGTTTTGGTCACAGTAAGTATCTTGAGAGAAGTACTCAAATCCTTATTCATGCTTGGGGGTTTCTGCGTGGTTAAGGCCCACAGCCTGCTTTTTCGCTTTTCCCGTGAATTGCAAAGGACTTGAAATGACTGTCGGGTAGCTTTCCGAGTGCGTATCATCTCCTCTGGTCCTCGGGGTGCTAGGACAGGGTGAAGTTGGTATAACTAAGATGGCTCATTGCCTTTTAGGTTGTATGTTCTTAATTTAACAATTAGGAATGAAAATATTTATTTACTAAATCATTAGGAAAGGTAACTTGATAGCAACACACACACACACACACACACACACACACACACACACACTCTTACATTTTTAAGAAACTTTTTTGTCTGTCCTACTAAAAAGAAGTATAACTTTATAAGATTAAGACTTAATCGTCTTCTCTCCCCTCCCCCACCCAGGGATGCTTCCTTTGCCTATTAAGAGATTTTCTTTAGGAATATGAGTTAAAGTGAGAGGAAAAATGAGGGCACAGTGTGTTTCAGTGGGCAACAAAAGGATGAATGAAATTCCTGTAGAAGATGAAGTGGGTGGAAGGGCAGAGGTCATTTAAACTCTGGACAGAAGCTGCTACTACTTGGGGTCAGGCAGCAGGGGCAGGGATGGAGGGTTAGTGGAAGAATGTGGTTTCCTTTTAGGAAAAAAAAAATAAAACTTGAGTCCTTAAATAAGCAGTTCTGGGCTCAATCTTTGCATTTCTGAATGAATTCTTTTACTTTAGGGTGTTTCATTTTATCTCCTGCATAGCATTTTACCCGCAGATATGAAAACCTGGCAAATCAGACTAGAGTCTGTGCTCATCAGTTTTGTTTTGGTTTCCTTCTCCTCCCCTTCCATGCGAGGTCTCCCCACCCCAACGACACCCCTGTGGTGTCATTAGTCTTGTGATCTCAGCCTAGCCCTGTGGGGAGAGGGTTGCTCCTGTGAGGACCCTTTGGAAAGTGGCACCTGTGTAAACAGCTCCATCTCTTGTCCTCTGCTGAGTCTTGATTTTTGACACGGTAGACAAGCAGTTAAGGAAAAAAGGGAGCTTTCTAAACAAGTGTCCTCCGTAGAGGCTGGAACTGGCCCAGTGGGAGGTCCTTAGTGTCTCCCAGCTGCCACATTCTACAGTTAGGTTTATCTTCCCAGCAAAATTCACAGCAGCAAGAACCCACAGGGCTGCTTCAAGAATGAGGAACACCAGCGTGGAGCCAAGGCACTGTTATAGACAAGTTCTGAGCTCTAAAGTTCTTCGTAGGGTATTGTTGATTCAGAGGCCAGAGTCTAATTCTAAAAGGTTTCGGTATATTGTTGTAACTCATTTTAAAATGAAGAAATTTTGGTTTAGTGGATGGTATAATATCTAGAAATTAGCAGATCTCATTTCTTTTTATATGTTGCTCCATTCACTTTGTCACTGACTCATTGGTTCTTTCTCCCACTGGTAAATGAAAGCAACACTAAATGTAATTTTCTTGCATCTTCATGGCTTGATGTGTATCTTCTGTGCACCCTATGAAGGTTGGACCCGGCACTGAGGGTATCATGAGCTTGGGGCAGGGATGCTGTGTGTAATTTATCTTGGTAGCAGCAGTGCCCTTTAGCACCTCAGTCCTGAATTCCTTCAGATTGTTGATGGCGACAGAGACTTTCCTTTAGGTACTATGTCATTCATGTTGCTGCGTTTGCTGTGCTCTCCAATTTTATGGCTGTTTATTCTGTTTAAAAATATGAATTCAAAATGTGAATATATTGTTTTCTTTCTTTTCTTTCTTTCTTTTTTTTTTTTTTTTTGAGACAGAGCCTCACTGTGTTCCCCGGGCTGGAGTGCCGTGGCGTCATTCTAGCTCACAGCCAACCTCAAACTCCTGGACTCAAGCGATCCTCCTGCCTCAGCCTCCCGAGTAGCTGGGACTACAGGCATGTGCCACCATGCCCGGCTAATTTTTTCTATATATTTTTATATATAGTTGTCCGATTAATTTCTTTGTATTTTTAGTAGAGACGGGGTCTTGCTCTTGCTCAGGCTGGTTTCAAACTCCTGAGCTCAAACAATCCGCCTGCCTTGGCCTCCCAGAGAGCTAGGATTACAGGCGTGAGCCACCACGCTCGGCCATATATTGTTTTCTTAATGTTGACAGTGAAAGAAAGAACCAGTTGTAAAGGACCAAAATTGTAAGCATGGCTAAAATCTTAATGTCTCTAATGAAGCCAGAATTGCTTCTTCAGAGGCTGTTTTGCAAGGAACTTTTGAAATCCCCCTTGGATACTTGCTTATTTTGTCAAGTCAGGATATGGGTTTTTGGTGCGTGTATGTGTCTGTTTGTGGTTAAGAAATTCTTTAAGCATTCCTGGGGTTCCCTTTTCTTTCCTTGAGTCAGAAAAAGTTCATTGTGTCAGTGTGGTATGTTGGTAAATTTCAAGAAAGGGAAAGATAGAAATTTATTAGTCTAGCTAATGTCATTGGGCTCCTTTCAGAGTGAAAAAACATGCAGAAGATTTTCTGACAGGTGAGCATTTGTCAACACTTTAATGAGGTCAAATGGCTTAAAAATAACCCAAGAAGGATATGCTCAGTGCTGCACCGTGCCCCCAAGTTTAGGGTAGTATATCGGCTTTCCTGGAAGTTCGCCTGCATTTTTAGGTGATTTGATCTTCAAATGTCTTCAAAATCAGTTATTAATGTAAAAGAGATAGCACTTGGGAAAGCTTGCCATGCTTATTACTGACTTATCAGTGGGATTACAAAAATAGTTTTTATGATAGAAATCTGACAAGTCATTTCTGTTTCTCCAAAGACATACACATGTGGTGTTAATTTTGACCTGATTCACGGGTCTTCTGATACCCGAACACACAAAAAGCTTGTATAAAAAAGCTAGACTTGTTGGCATTAACTTTCTTGCAGGTCTTGCCAACAAAGAAATACTGTGTACTAAATTTGAATCTGGTTTCAAAACAAATGTCAAAATTTTAAAACACTGGATTTACTGGAACATAAATAGTTCATTTAATGAAGCCATTTCCCTCGACTCCCTTGTTACTCTGTCAGCACATCAGATAACTCCACGTTGCTGGTGACTTTCCATTTTAATACGATTCCTCCCTTTCCTTAGTTTACCAATGACTGATTGACACAGAGAGAAATTTTAGCCCTCTTAGAATAAGTCTTTTAATTAGCAAGTCAACTTCTTAATATTAGAGGTTTCTTCAAATGTCAGAAACAAGATAAACATGGGCCTGCTCTTTTCAAAGGGGGAAGTTGACATCTGTGATAACCAGGCAGGATTCAGTGTTATTTGTATAAATCGGTTATGCATTAAATACCCCATATCTATTTGTAGTGTATATGTAACATTCATCTTGGTTTACTTTGGGAAGTTTTTTTTGTTTGTTTGAGGGCAGTTGGAAGAAAGAGACGTAATATTATTTTATCATAAAAATATGCCGTTTTGATTTTGAGCATGATAAAACCTTCGAACAGAGAATAGCGTAATTTAATGAAATTATGTGCTGGAAGTTTCATTGAATTAGTTTGATTAAAAGAAGATGTACACCTCAAAATGGAAAGAAACTACAGTATTCAGGACCTTTAGGAAAACACACAAGGAATAGTATTACAGTCTTTAGAAACTAACTCTTTATTTCATCGTATTCTGTGTGGGATTTGTTTGGTTTGGTTTACCTCATCTCATGTTATAATCTACCGTGAAGTTTTACTTATCCCTTGAGCTCCTTTTTCCTCGGGGTTTCAGTTAGGTTAAAGTCAGGTAGAGTGAGGGAGAAAAGAAAAGAGATGACTAGTGTTTTTCGAATGCCTTCTACGTGCCAAGATCATGCCAGGTACTTTCTTCACAGTAGTCTTCCGGGATAAAAAGTTTTAATTCCCATTTTGTAAAAAGGAACCACTCAAGGGCAAGTAAGTCATGCAACCAGACTTTAAACCCTGTCTGTTTAGCACTAAGGCCTGTGTTCTTTCTTCTGTAGTGTGCATCTAAGTATGTAATTTCGTGCAATCACAGGGTCCTTAGTGTCTCTCAGGGAGTCTGAAGAGCAAATCGGAAGAGTTATCTCTTGACTAGAATTACGAAAAAAGTGGGGATTATTCAATCATTCATTCAGATATTTTCGTATGCCAGATCTTTTCTAGGTGTATCCTCAACCGGACAGGCAGAACAGCCTACAGTCTTTCATGCCATTTGAATAGTCCGTACTTTTGTAGAAGGCAGTTTGTACTTCTGGTAAGGATTGTTGAGCAGTGAGAAAACAACTTCAGGATGTCTTTATTTGAGAGAACTACAAACAGCAGAATACTTTGAGTTGTGAATTAATACTCTGTGATGCACTTTATCTAGTATCTGTGTGAATATGTGGCATAATCGGAGTATGCTAAATAACAGTATTCCCTTAGGTGTTTTCTGTAGGGCATTTGGACAGATAATTTTGGGAAATGCTTGGTTCAATACAAATAAACAGGTTCCTTTACTGCAGAACTTCTCAGAGCCTTCCACGCTTATTTAACTACAGACCTGTTTTCCAAGAGCCATCTATCCCAAATAGTGTTCAGGAGAATATGCGTGACTATCTCGATATAGAATGCTATGTCTCCCTTATATTCCTCTCTCTGTGTTATTTTTTAAGATCATTTTCTTGCTCAGAAAGCGTGAAATTGCCAGTTTCTCAAGGTTTCTTTTTTTGAAGACCACATCAGCATTTATAAT
The DNA here is from genome assembly GCA_963575035.1 of Avahi laniger. NCBI lineage: Eukaryota > Metazoa > Chordata > Mammalia > Primates > Indriidae > Avahi > Avahi laniger. Next base: position 88,671 of record CAUYSK010128996.1, read on the forward strand.
CGTAAATTTATTAAGCTTTACTTTAGGTAAAAAGTTTAGGTATCTAATGACAGCAACATAGCTAAGGAATTCAAAGGGGTCAGGTTTTCATTTTGTCATAAATGGTTCCTCCACTTGTAATGAAGTTGCTAGGTAAAATTATTATGTTATTTCTATAGAAATAGGCAGTTACACAGGCTTAGAATTAACTGACGCTTTGGTTTCTGAAGGTAGGTATTTACTACCATTGTGTTTTCATAGGTTCAGACAATTGTCACTGTGGTATAAACCCAAATAATAATTATAAGCTGGCTGCAAGCTGAAGACTCTTACTCATTTTAAATTATCCTTTAAAAAGAACCACATCCCCTCCTTCAGATGAGATGGTAAGTTGAAATAGTACTGCCCAGCCTGGACGCCGTTTCTCATCCACACAGAGGCTCACTGTCTGGGGCTGTGAAATGTGTACTCTAGTTGCCGGGATATGTGGGCACAAGAGAGAAACGGGAGAGGACTGGGAATCCAGGTTGATCTCATACCAGGAACCGGCCTCCCGCAGCGGGAGGTAAACATTAAACTGAAGCATCAGGGTAAAGAAGCCGTCTTTGTTAGGACCAAGGCACTAACAAATTCCTTATCTTTCTGGCACAAAGAACACTGTGTGGCACAAAGTAGGCCCTGCATAACTGTTTGCTGAATGAATATTAAAAATAACTTAATTTTAACTCTATATCCCAAGATAACTATAAGTTCTTGGGGGAAGCTTGAGATTGTTTCTTTTTGAGCTGACATCTGCCAGGTGCTGTGCTAAGTGTTTAATATATATTGTCTCACTTAAATCTAACAGCAATCTTACGGGATGCTTTTTCATTTTACAGATGGTAAACTGAAACTTGAAAACGTTAGATACTGTGTCCAAAGGCCTGTACGTGATAGCTGGTGGAGCCCGGGTCTGAACGCAAGTTGCCTGACTCTGGAGTAGGGACTTGCAGTTCTAACCAGGATCCTCGCTGCTTGTTTTCTCTGCTTGCTTCTGTACTGATGACAGATGGGTTTTTGGTTTTAAGACCTCATCCCCAGGACTTTTTATAATAAACCTTTGATTTACTTTGGAAAGAATAAAATCAACATATGATTTCAACTGGGAAATTGGAGCCGCAGGAGAAGTCAATAGTGTTTTCTCTGTGACATCACAGGAAGTTACCATGGAAATGGTTATGGTATTATGAATACAGAATTATAACTTTGACTGGGAAATAAGCTGCCAAAGGAGACAAAATGCTGAGGAATAGCGAAGTTGTTGTCATGAAAATGCCTTTTAGATTTTAGATGAACAAATTTAGCAACACGAAGTCTAAATGCCTGGTCTCTTTCAGCATTCCTGAAACATCAGTGTTAAATTATTCTTTTAACTCTCCCTGGTTTTGTTACTACTTTCAGAACTTGTTGAAAGTAAAATAATTCCCATGTGTGCCAGTGTGTTTTTGGTTTAGCAAATATTGTTTTTTATAGATCCTCCTTGCCCCAGCCCTTCTATTCCTTTGTTCCCAGTGTAGATAAATTGTTCCCTGGTTTTTGCATCAACAAATTCCCTGCAGAATAAGTTAGCTCTGGTATTTGTTAATTATTAAAGGCAATTCTAGGAGTTGGATGGAGAGCCTATGGCAAAAAACCAAAATGTAATTTTTCCAGTAGAAATTTTAATTCCAAATTTCATTGTTCCTATTACTTTTCACTAAATTTAATCATTTCAAAAAATGCTTATTTAAAAGTGTTGATCATATATTTTAAACTTTGTCATAGAAAAATTTTTTCAGATCACCAGTAATCAGAAGTGGTGACAGTGCTATATACTGTTTGCTGTCTTGATTTCTTTATATTCAGAATCCTTTAGTGTTTTTAAAATTTATTTAATTGAAATGGATCTGACTGGCTCAAGGACACACTGACGACTTTTGTTCTTGTACTGCTGTCGTTTTACCTTAGAAGGGTTCAGTGTTCTAGACAGAAACCTCATAGTTGTTCTGGCCCACTAAACTCCAGAAACTTGTCAATTTACCCCTCTCTGGATGGACAGATCATTCTGGGATCTGAAGTATCTTTCTCCCCGGACTACTTGGGGATCTAAATGATGAATAGCAGTCGAGCTCTCTTTTAACTAAAAGGTGATTTTTACATGGTAAAGGAACACCCAGTTGAACTGGTCACACATGCATGTGCCAGGGTGTCAGATAGTAATACCTGATAGACGTGTGAGGTATATGTAAGTTAAGAAACTTACGGGTACACTGGGGAAACCGCCCCTCCGTGAGAGAGCATTACTAATACCAGTGAAGGTGTCTGTCCCATTCCTCTATCAGTCTGTGTTTATTATTCCCTTACTTTGTGAAAGTGGAGTTGTGTGGTTTACCACATAAGCACGTACGGTTTTTACAAAATGGTAACACACTAGCTGTAGCAGTTTGGTTTTTGCCCCATTCACATTGTGTTTCTGACTTACCCATGTTGTTGTGAGCCATGGTTAATTCTCACTGAAATAAAAATTTCCTTTCCAGTCTGTACTTTGACTCATGGGTTATTTAGAAATGCTTAGAATTTCCTAATGTATGAGAATCTTCAAGTTACCTTTATATTATTTTTAACTTAATTGCTTTGTGATTAGGGGGCATGGCCTATAATACCTATTCTTGGACAGCCATTGAGACTTGTTTTGGGGCTTAACATATACACAGTTTTTGAAAATATGTATGTGAAAACAACATGGACTCTCATTTGGCAATACTACATGTGTCTTCTACATCGAACATATTTCGGAAACTCCTACTATATGATGGGTTTATTAATTAATGTTTTTATTAAATTTTGCTCTATATTTGATAGATGCGTACATTTTTGGAATTATTATAATTACCTGTTAAGTTAAATTTACCATTATGTAAATGCTTTCTTTATGCCTTTTTATGGTGAAGTCCATTTAAAAATGATACTGTTATAGGTATATAACTTTAGGTTCATATTTGTCTGTTATATTTTTTTCCACATTTTATATCTTTCATGTCTTTGCTGGCTTTTACTATTGTTTTAAAATACATTATAATAATCTTTAACTTTTAACTGGTAGATTAATTTACATTTATTGTGATTGCTGATATGTTTGATGTTGTTACTGTCATCTTACCTTACATTTTCTATTTGTTCACATTTTTATCTTTCCCCCCTTTATTGTCTTTCTTTTTTAATTGCTTAGATTGTGTTTGTTTTCTTATCCCCAGTGGTTTGGAAGCTGTGACGGAATGTCCTAGCTACTCTCCAAAACTTATCAGTCTCCTCTTTTTCTCGAGCACACACTAAACTACATATTCTAGACTCACTTGCTGTTGTATATTACCAGGGACTGAGGTCTGGCCAGTGGGGTGTGAACAGAGGTGGTTTGCATTTGGGGCCAGGACTTTTAAGGAGTGCTTGGACCTCATCCTTGCCCCTTTTCACCTTCTGCTTTCTGGATGCTGAAGATGATGAGGCCCTAAGTGTTGGTGGAGCCACAAGATGGTAAGAACTTCAGTCCTTGAATCTGTGTAGAGGAAAAACCATCTGCCAACTAAACATTAGAGTTATGAGAATGATGTGTTAAACCACTGAAATCTGGAGGTTTGTTACAGCCTCTAATGTTTTCCTAAATAATTTAGAAATTATACACTATTTTTATTCTTTTAATGGTGCCCTTGAAATTGTCCATGTTTACCTAGCAGAGTCTAAAGTTAAACCTGATTATTAAGCCCCTTCCAAATAATACAAGAATCTTAGAACACAACTGAAATTGCTTCTCTGCTACTTTACCTGCTGTCCTTTAAAAAAAAAAAACCCTAGACATTATTGTTTTATTCTTATTTAGATTTGCCACCATTTCACCAATTTATTTGCTTACCTTCCTTCTTGTGACTCAGACCTGTTTCTTTCTTTTTTTTTTTTTTCTTTCGTTGTTTTCTTGAGACAAGGTCTTGTTCTGTCCCTCAGCTTGGAGCACAGTGGCCCAGTCATGGCTCACTGCAGCCTCAAAGTCTTAGGCTTATGTGATCCTCCTACCTCAGCCTCCTGAGTAGCTGGTACTACAGGCACATGCCACCATGCCCAGCTAGGTTTTCTTATTTTTTTGTAGAGATGTGGTCTCACTGTGTTGCCCAGGCTGGTCTCAAACTCCCAGCTTCAAGTGATCCCTCACTTTGGTCTCCCAGAGTGCTGGGATTGCAGGCATGAGCCACTCTACCCAACCAGACTTGCTTTCTAGCGTCATTTTTCTTCTTGAAGTATGTCCCTTAGAAGCTCCGGTGGGTAAAACCCTGCTGGTAATAAATCCTCTGTTTTTATCTATTTATGTAGGTCTTTATTTTTCTTTTCGTTTTATGTCTAGGTTGATTTATTTTCTTTCAGCACTAAAGATATTTTCACAAACTTTTATCCACCATTGTTTCTGTTTCTGTTGAAGTCTGTTTTCAGCCTAATTGTCATTTCTTTGTTAGATGATCTACCTTTTTTCTTTTTAAAAATCTTGTCTTTGTCTTCTTTGATGTTCTTCAATATGATTACAGTGTGTTTAGGTGTGATTTTATTTATTCTCTTTAGTATTCATTTTGCTTAATGTATTTATATATACACTTGTAAAGATTTATACACCTTGGATGCTCTAAAAATCGTATGGTTTATTTCCATAGAGAATGCATTATTTCTGACTACATAAATGTGTTTCAAAATATGCAAATCGGGATACATGTGTTGGTACATATGCATTATATTTAGCATAATACGGAAAGAGGAGCACAAACAAGTATGTGCATTTTTGGGCTTTTCAAAGGTGTATGTTTTCAAGTACACATTATATATTGACTAGCCCTGTGGAAAATTACAGCGTGTAAAGAGTGCAAAGTCTGGTGATCTAACACTGTACTATATGTAGATATACGCAGTGCAGAAGGAGAACACCAATATTCATCTAACTGGAGAGGCTAAAAGAATTCATTGTGCCAGTATTCTCAGAATTAGGCCTTTCATTTGTGGTTTAAAGTGTTGAAAGCTACAGTAACCTGAAAACTAATTTCTGATTGGTTTGGAAAGCAAATGAAAAGTGGAGACAGAGGACCTTGTTTTGGACTTTTCCATAAGGCAATTTACCTTTTTCTTTAGCTCAGAAATATTGCCAGCAAGCATGGAAAATCTTATTAGATGCAATAATTTGTACCAATTGATTTTTTTCTAAAGCACTATAGCATTATGAAACCTTTACAGTTTTTCCTTTAAAGGAGAACATTCTGATTTCGAGGGGTCACTTTGTATTTAGCAGTCTGAGCAAGTGTATCAAGGATAATTTTCTTACACAACAAGGAAAACAGTTGAACTGTTGTATATTTTCTCTTGATTAATGTCCTGTATAGCCAGGAGTCCACTTTTAGTTATATTTTAAAGGGATATAATACTGTTCTAACCAAAAAGTGCTAAAGAAATGTCTTCATTTATTAGTTGTAGGAGTACTAAGTCTGTTAATTTGTGATTTTATGTAAAATGGTAATAAGCTTATTTATATTTAGAGGGTAGTATACTATTCTGAACACAGTTCCTTTTATAAAATACAATGCAATAAGCACAGTTATTTTAGGGTGGACCTTTTATAATTAAAAATAAAAGCAATAGAATTAAACATGACCTTTTATTTTTTGGGGTGTTTCTTTATTTCATCATTTTTAAAGTAAAATAGCCAAAACTACTTAAAGGACTTAAAGATATACAATAACATGTCTTATTGGATAAAACTAAAGCAACAGTAGATGAATTTCATAGATTAATATATGGGTAGGATATACAGTAAAAGAACAGCTTATTAAAATGAAATGTAGGGCTAGGAGCTTCCTGTAATGGTGGACCAGGTAATTTTGGTAACCTTCCTGCTGAAGGAGACTAGAAAAGCAAATTAAAGTATATAAAAAAAGTCTGCTTGGAGCCATTGGAGAGGTTATAAAACAGTAAAGAATGATGGGACCAAATTCAGGGACAAGGGAGGCCCAGATTCTAATCTTCTTATTCCCTAAAATTAGAATAAGGTGATTCTAGAGTACTAGTCCCACAGGTATCTGGCAAGAACAAGTTTAAATTCTCTCTAGGAGAAAATAATATTATCCTATTTCTCAAATTATTCGTACTAACATTTTTGTAAAAACAATGTCTGACCGACCATCAGAAATACAGTTAAGTCCTCATTTAACGTTGTCGATAGGTTCTTGGAAACTGCAAATTTAAGCAAGACAACACATAGCAGGTCTTAAAATAATGTCATTTCATTATAATGTTGATGAGATAAAAAAAATTAAGTTTTGCTATAGTTTCTTTCACCTAAAGTCACAGTTTCCAAGAACCTATTGACAGTGTAAAATGAGGACTTCCTTTAAACAAACACTTGAGGAGGAAAGAAAACATTAGCAAAAACCAGGGGAAACAATAGCTATAGAAAAAAAATACATTAGAAGCTTCATAGATTGGCATTATAGAAACAGACTTTAACATGTTAACTGCCATGTGAGTTGTATTTAACTCATGCTAGTTTTGAGCCCAGGGCCTTGTGAAGCAAAACCTGGGCAAAACCCTGTAGTTGGTTCGTGAAAATCTTACTTGTTGATGTTCTTATTGTTACAATTAATATTGACAGTTTAATTCTAAAAATGTGGATTAAATGAATACAAGTCAATAAATTTCATTTTTCTATTTGTGTTTACCTTTAAATTACACTTAAGCCTGACAAATCAAGAAAAACACTTTATCCTTATGAAATATTTTTCAAATTTTCACCTTACTTTTGACATTGCTAATTTTCAAGTTTTTATATTACTTTTTTATTGAAAAAACACAGAAAACAATAAAAAATAATAAATTTTTCATTAAATTAGAAGGGATCATTTTGTTTTTGAAGTTTTTATTCTGTTTTCACAATAAAACACTGTGGCCCCAAGGAAAAAAACTTTTTTTTTCTAGTGTGGCAGTCAATGTGTTAAAGTTATTGTGTTTACTATTTTCAAGGGAAGACAAGAATTCAAGAGAACTGGAAAGTATAAAAGAGAACCAAATGGGAATTCTAGAACTGTAAATTACAGTAACCAAAATGAACAACTCACTAGATAGAATTACAACAAATTAAATGTAACCAAAGAGAGAATTAACACAATGGAAAATAGCTGAAAGAAAATATTAATATAAAGTAAACTACAGATAGGAAAAGAATGGAAAATACAGAAGAGAGGTTAAGAGACATAAAGGATATGGTGAACTATTTTAAAATACTTGTAATTGAAATCTCAGGTAAATGAGAGCTAAAGTGGAACACAGCAATATTTGAATAGAAAATGGCTGAGAACTTTGTAACATTAATAAATAACCTGTATTTACAAACTCAAGAAATCGTATGAACTCCAGGAAGGATAAATAAATTCATACCTAGACATGTCATTATAAAGCTGATGAAAGCAAAACCAAAGAGAAAAATCTTAACAACAACCATAGGAAAAAGGACAAATGTCTTTCCCAGGCGCTATAATTATACCAACAGCTGACTTCTTAGCAGAAACAGTAGCATCCAGAAGGCAATGGAATGACATCTTTAATGTGTAGAAAGAAAATCATTGTCAACCTAGAGTTCTGTGCAGCAAAAGTATGCTTCAAGAATGAGGGTGAAATAAAGACATTTTCAGACAAACAAAACTTGAAAACAACAGACTTGATACCAACAGACTTTAGCTGAAGAAAATATTAAAGGATGTTCACATTTAGATAGGAGAAAAATTATCTCAGAAGGAAGGTCAGAAATGCAACTATAAATGTGACTGTGAGGAGAATTCTAAATAACTGTTGACTGTATAAAACAATAATAATGTCTTGTGATTAAAATATGCAGAGTTAAACTACATGACACATAGGCTTTTGAGAATGTGTTCAACATCATTTGTTACAGGGAAATGAGAGATATTAATAAAACCACAGGGAGATACCACTCATCCACCAAGTATGGTAAGGATACATGGTAACTAGAGCTTTTGTGTAAAACTGGTGGGGAATATGAATTGGTTTAGTCACTTTGGTAAGTGGGTATAATCTACAAAGGTTTTTGATATGAATGCCCTATGATCTAGCAGTTTAACTCCTTAGAATACACTTAACAAAAGGAAACAAAAGGGCACATTCACAATTGCACCATTCATAATAATCTTCTTGTGTTTTTTGAGACAAGATCTTGCTCTGTTGCCTGGGCTAGAGTGCCATGGTGTCATCACAGCTCACTGCAAGCTCAAGCTCCTGGCCTCAAGCAATCCTCCTGCCTCGGTCTCCCAAAGTGCTAGGATTATAGGCATGAGCCACCCCTCCCAGCCCATGAATAACAATTAACACCTGGAGCGAATTCAAATGTTCACTAAGATTATATGGCTAAAATGCCATATATTGTACAGTGGAATAGTATGCATGCATGAAAAGCAACAAACTGGCAAGTATGTGTAATCACATGGATGAATTTCAGAAACATAATGTGGAGCAAAAGAAGGTAGAAACAAAGGAATATAGACGGCATGATTCATTTAAGTAACATTTTTGAAAGGCAAAACAAAACCATAGTGTCTAAGGATGCGTACATGGGTAAAAATCAAGATTGTGGTTACCTATTGGGGAAGGGAGTGTGTAGTCATTAGTAGGGTCGTGAGGGAGATTCCCAGGTTCTGACAAGCTCTGTTTCTTGTCCTGGTGGTAGTTACATGAATGTTTCCTTTCGTGACAACCTTGGAACTGCATGTCTTGTTTTTGTCCATTTTCTGTGTATGCTTTATTTCACAATAAAAAGGCTAAAATATACACTCATACAAGTTGAGTGCTGTGTAGAAAAATTTTTAGGTGGGGAATGATCTTAACTTCATACTCCCTGAGTGTGTGTCTCTGTCTCTCTCTTACACATTGGAGGTTCTCTTGGTGCAGTTTTCCAGCAGCTCTTACGTGGCTGTGAGGGGTAGGCGAGACTCCTTTTACAAGGCTGGCCCAAACATGAAAAAAATCCCCATTCTTTGGATTGCTTCAGCACAGCTGAAAAAAGAGTTTACCAAATATCTTGGGAGGAAAAAGCAGGAAAAGAAAATACCATTAATAGTAACAAAGAAACATAAACCTGAAAATAGTCCCTTTTGTTCAGATTTTGAATCTGTCAACAGCTACTTTATTCCCAAGGCTCAATGACTCTGTCTTATTCCATCACTGAGAGAGTTAGTTTCTAAATGGAGAACTCACACTCAGTTCCAGTTCCCAGGCTGAGGGACCTTTTCTTCAGGTGACTGGCAGGGCTGTGTGCAGAGACCCTGCCTCGTTACTGCGGAGGGGGAGTGACGTATTCCCTGACAGGACCTACACTATAGCAATCACTGGCTCACGATAAGCCAGAACATCCTCTGTAACAGGGCAAAATCTATCTATTTGTTCCAGAGGGAGCGGTTTTGGAAGGGCAGTTCTAACTTGCAGACTTAGTGTCTGTATATACTGAAATAGAACGTAACGGCCCCGGAATTGCAGGCAGTTGTTTACGTGTAAAAGAAAAAATAGTCCCCAAGTAACTCTCTGAGAGTGGAGCCCTTGTGCTTTGTTGGAGGCTGACACAGCTGTAGCATTTCTGCTGAAAGTTAAAATTTAAACCTAAACTTAGCTGTGGGAAGGAGGAGAAAAGGAAAAGGAACTAACATTTATTGAGTGGAGTAGAATTCAGTAGCATGAGGTGCTTTATTTACGTGCTCAGTCCACCTGAATGAAGAAGCTGAACTCCAGGAATTTGAACAGCTTGGCCGAGAGCACAGAGCTAAGCAGCGGTGGAGCCAGGGCTGGGAGTCCAGGCCTGCCTGGTCCCGAAAGCTTGTTCTTTTCCTAGGCTCCCTACTTTCCCTAACAGAGTCGGGTGATACCGATTTTATTTTTAACCTGTGGTATTGCACTGGTAGCCCTGGAAACAAACTCTGTGACTGTCAGAAGATCTGTAGAGGAGTCCCGGGAAGAGGAAGGCAGTAGTGCACCTCTGTCTCACGCAGTTCTCTCCTAACACTGATCCCGTTCCGGCTTTTCACATCCAGCGCCTGTGAGGAGTAAGAAAGTTCATGCGCACTCACCGTGACCTGCCACCCTGCCTCCACGTGCTGCCAGCCAAAACAGAACGCCGGGTCTTTAAAGGAAAGTGTTCTGGGACTAAAATAACAGCAAAACATCAGCATGAGGTGCTGACTGCTTTACTGCTGTGTGTCATAGTTGGCTAATCGCAGATAGTCCTTTCTGAATTGATTAAATAAATGGTTTGCGGAGGGTATTGCTCTGCTTATTGTGATAAAGATTCACTTTCTTCTGGGTGCACTCCAGTGTTGCATCAGTGGAAATAGAAACGTGGGAACCACAGTGTGCTTCGTTGTGGACATTTGGAAAAGCTTCTTGCACTAGGAAGAGTCTTGTCAGAATAACTATTTAAGCCCAAGCTATCTTACATATATGTATTAGACTGAGACAGTTTAATTATATCCCTAGAAGTTTTCATTTTCATTTTCTTTTGCTTTTGTACTGTATCTCACTTTTTGAAGATGTCAAGATAACTACATAATTCCATTGAAAAAGTTGGTTACAAGCGATACATTGATAAGCTGTTTCCGTGGTGATGCAACCACCAAAATATTGGAGAAGAAAAGAGCACGTGTTTAACACTCCTTGCTGAAAGCTTGAAGCACACAGACAAAATTGATACAGAGAGCATGGAAGAAATTATTTTGCCAATTTTGGCCACTTCTACATAAGCTTTTCATTTAGAATTTATTGAACTGCGGCAGGCAGGTTGAAATTGTTAAATAAGCCAGACAAGCTTTAAAGATTTTGGGTATGTTGGTGTTTTTACATGTGGGCTTTTTTCCTGTCAGATTTTTCAGTGAATTCTCATGATGAATACTATATTTTCATTACTTTTTGTACAGTAAATAAGGGGAGGGCTTTCAGAAGCGATTAGAGAAAAATAGTATATCGTTTCTTAGTGGACATGCTGTTGGGATAACAGGCCATGCACAGGGCCTTTCGTTTCTGTAGTTAGGTTTTGCTTGCACCTTGAAGCAGTCTTAGGGTACAGAGAGCCGCACGAGGGGTGAGGGGATGTGAAGCCGTGTTGCCGACGTGAAGCAGGGTGTCTTCCCTGCATCGCTGTTCCCCTTTAAGAAGGAACGGTCACGGGAAAGCTGGTTTCTCCAATCATGCCTGTCAGTGGAAGATACTGTATTAGTTTCCTGGGGCTGCTGTGGCAAATGACCGCAGACCGGTAGCTTAAATCAACAGAAATTTATTCTCGCACAGCTGTGGAGGCTAGAAGTCCAAAGTCAAAGTGTTGGCAGGGCTGTGCTCTCTCTGAAGGCTCCTGGGAAGGATCTGTCCTTCTTGCTTCCCAGGTTCTGGCTGTTGCCAGCCATCCTTGGCGCTCTGTGGCTCGCGTCTGCGTCATTCTGACGTCTTCCAATTGTCACTCAGTGTTCCCGGCTCTGATGTCTCTCTGTGTCTTCACATGGCCTTCTTCTAAGGACATCAGTCATTGGATTTAGGTCCCGCTCGAATCCAGCATGACATCTTAGCTAATTACATCTGCAAAGACTCTGTTTCCAAATCAGGTTGCACTTCGAGGGTCCAGGTAGATGTGAATGGAAGAGGGAGGTGACATGCTGTTCAACCCGGTACAGATACATTCCCTCTCTGTTCCAGAGCACATTTACTTCTTTGTACTGGTAACTTATTTATGCCTGACATTAACCTGCTGAAATATCTTATTTTATAGACTGCAGACGTCTGGTCGAGTAGTTAGTTTTTAATAAGACCTTGATTACTTTGTTACTACTGGAGACTGTTCTAGTGGAAAAACGAATTAAGCCTGAAAAATTGCTTGTCAATGAGAAACAGACAGAGAATGATTGATTTGTGATAAAATATATAAGCAAACTAATTTAAATCTTTAATCCAGAAACTAGAAAAGTGGTTGCTGTGGCCCTAATAGTTTAAGAGCTATCAAAAAGAATCCTTTTGGCAGGGCGTGATGGCTCACGCCTGTAATCCTAGCACTCTGGGAGGCCAAGGCGGGCAGATTGTTTCAGCTCAGGAGTTCGAAACCTGCCTGAGCAAGAGCGAGACCCCGTCTCTACTAAAAATACAAAAGAAATTAATCGGACAACTAAAAATATATAGAAAAAATTAGCCGGGCATGGTGGCACATGCCTGTACTCCCAGCTACTCGGGAGGCTGAGGCAGGAGGATCGCTTGAGCCCAGGAGTGTGAGGTTGCTGTGAGCTAGGCTAACGCCATGGCACTCACTCTAGCCCAGGCAAAAGAGTGAGACTCTGTCTCAAAGAAAAAAAAAAAAATCCTTTTTATGTGATACAGGGGCCTTGAGGTTTTAAAGAGAATCTTAACATAACTTGAAGTGGAGAACGTGCCATAAACTGAGTTTAAAGGACAGATTTCTTCTTGGTGTAATATTTCAATAGTCAAAAAAATTTTTATATCTGTAGAAATTTTATTTTATTAACACTGATATTTTCTAAGAAAACATTTTGGAATAAATAAACTTTGAAGGTCTTTTTATAATAGTGTAGTCTTCATTATTTCTTGCACCTAAAGCAATAGAATATTTTATAATGGAATAAGAAAGAAAATAGGATTTGATATAAACAATCATTTTATAGTCAGTCTCTGAGAAATAATATCAGTTTTATAAAGTGAGATACCTATACTGCCTAGATAAATTCTTAACCATAAGTCCAGGCACTTTCCATATACCACTCTATTTAAAGCTATGGTACTTTTTATTCAGCAAATAGGGCAATCATTACTCTTATTGGAGAATTTATCATTTCTTTACTTGCACATACTTTTTTATATAACCTGCGAGTCCCTAAATCTTTCAAATCTGTGATATTATTCTTTCCCTACTAATTAAATAAAATGACTCAAGTCCCCATCCCATATGTTTTGGGGAGTCCGGCGTCCTCCCCAGTGTTTCTGAGGCTTCTTGGGGAGGAGGCGGGCAGTGGAAACTGTGCAGGTGGCGCTGTGTGCGAGAAGCTCGCAGCAAGCATTTTAATGGTCTCTACACTTGGCATTCTGCCTCCCGTGGGATTCTTGATTACCCAGTGTCGTTCTCCCCACCCATGGTTGCTGCCTCTCTCTGATCTCATCGCCTCAAGCAGGGAAAAATTCCCTCTCCTTCATTCCTCAAAGCACCCTTTACCCAGAGCTGTTATTATAACAAACTCCTCTGAAGGTTTGGGGGATGCAGGAGGAGGAATCAGAAGTAGTTCAAGTTCCTGTGGCTCTCAACACCTCCTCAGGCTTGGGGCTGGGGCTGGGGTGTCCGCTCATCTCCCTCCTCCCCCCATGCCAGCCTGGACCCACCGTCCCTCTCCGCTCCTTCACCGTCTCTTGTCTCTTTCCTGTCCACGTGGGCTTTGAGGGTGGGGCTAGTAGTTGGTAATCCCCTTTCAACGACTAAAATATTTTCCTGAAAGAAAACAATAATGCTCTGTAAGAGTAATTTTTTTTTTCTGTGCAGCTAAAGAGATCAGCTGGGACTGCAACTTGTTTAAAAATGTTAGAATTCTTCCCTAACTCCCCACTACATCTTGGATAGCTCAGCTGGGGAGGTGTGGAGTCGCAGGCTACCACTGCCTCCTGCCGCTGTCTCTTGGTCGCGTCCCTGCGTTCGAGTGTGGCTCCACTGGCAGAGGCTGCGTGTGCCTCGGTCGTCGTTTTATCCTCAGTGTCTAGCTCAGTGTTTGGCGTGTGGTAGGTACCTAAGGAATGAGCAAAGTGAGAGAACAGCCTTTGTAGGTAACTATGTTAATATTAATACACAGGGAAGGAAACCTCGAAATTACTCTTAAACCTTGTCCCTTCCAATCGAAACTCCATTCAAGCAGATACTCCCTGGTCACACCTACAGGAGGCTTTGGAATGAGGTGTTTATCCTGGTGGACCTGTAACATCACTATTTGAAAACTCAGATGAGGCACATAGAATTTGAGTCGAGAAAATAAAACCCTGTATTTTGCAGATAATCCCTCACAAGTATAATCTTATCCACTGCTGTCTGTTTGCTGCTGCTTGGTCCAGTTTAGTTTTAGGTGATCTATTCAAGATATAATTTAGATTGTACACCCCAGGCCACAGACTTTGTCTTGGCATATTCCACACTTAGGATGCAAAAAAAAAAAAAAAAAAAAGAAAAAGAAAGAAAGAAAGAAAGAAAATTCTCTTGCCTCAGGTAATTAGGAAGGTAGAAATCTGCTCTCCACCAGCTTTCCTCATCCAGTGATAGGCATCTCCTCTCAGTGGCTCATAGTTAATTAGTGGTTGCTGTAGATTGAATGTGAAGGTCATGAGGTTTAGTTCTCTTCAGAATATTATTACACTGTTAAATTTGAATGGCTCAAAAGGAAAAGAACAGCTGTCCTCATGTGAGACTTGGGGAAGCAAAGTCACTTGCGATGAAGCAAAGCCACCTGGATTCATGCCCGGGTCTGAGTGACTTCACAGCCCATGTTGGTTACACGTGCTGCTCCTGGCCCTGCCATCTGTCTTTCTAGAACCTTCATGTGTGGAAGATCAGGTTTGTTTTGATATCTGTATGTGTGATGTGCTCTCTGGTATTGCTGGTGGAGCTAAAACACCTTAGCATTTACGTTGAAAGATGTGTGTTGGCTATAAGGTAGATAATTTGCACTGAAAGTATAGACATCTTGCAAGAGATCTCCTGCTACCCCAGATGGATTTCAGAAGCAGGGGTGCAAGTTCACAGGGAGTCTGCGGCTGGTGTGCCTTGGTGTCTGCTACCTTCTGCGCAGTCCCTGTATTCATGAGCAAATTTCCGTTAGTCGCCAAGGATGGTTTGCCTGCACTTGCTAGCCTCCTTCCTGCTACATCCCAGCTCACAGATTTAGGCAAAAAAATGACATAAGCTATTGCTGCTTTAAAAAACAAACCTTCCTGTTAGCCCTGCTAATGGACACTCTGTCACCTTTATCTTTGTAGTCTCATAAACTTCATGATTTTATAGAAATAAGCAGTCTCTTTCTTACATTCCTCTTATTTCAGCAAAGGCTTCCAAAATCAGTCATGTCCTAACTCATTTGTTTCTTGATGACATTTTTTAATTTCAATTTTTGAAAAGTCTTAGAAAAAACTACAAAAAACTACCTTTGTCCTTTCCTTTTATGTTAGAAAAAAGCAGTTCTTTACCTGCTAACGTATCTATTTCATTGTATCATCTCTTTAAGGAAACAGTAAATTCTCCCGATATCTGGACAGTGTATTGTTATTCTTCACGCTTGAACACTTGGCCTCCTGTATGTCCTTTCTCAGTACAGCCCTCCGTGAAGAGAGGCAGGAGAGGAGAGGTGAATCATTAACAGTGAAACCAACCCTTGGTGTGCAGGGAAGACATTTTCTGTAAGCCCTTTGTATTAATAAGTCATATGAGAGCAAGATTGGCTCTAAAATCCCCAAATTAGTCTGTGATAGAGACTAATAAAATGTCTCTTACTTTAAAGTCTAGAGGTGGTTTCTTATGTTATCTTAGTTTTCATACCTCAAAATCTCCATCATAATATTTTTTAAGGAGTTTTGAATTTTCTGGGTGATGTTAAGAAATGAAGAATACTTTGAAAAGAAAGCCTATTTTGTCATTCTTAATTAATTGCACATGTGTTGAAACACATGGCTTGAATTGCGTTATGTCCTCATATACAAGCAGTTGCTCTGCAGTGATTTTTTCTGTCATCCTTTGTAAGTGATTGTGTTTTTCCTGGTTCGAATATAAAAATCAGCTATTTCTAGCAAATCACCTACAATAATGTATTATCTTTCTTTTCATTTATAAAGTATGAACAATAACTTTAAAATTATTAAGTCAATTACATTGAATCAAAGATATATAATGTAAGTATGGCAATCACATGTTTGGATAGTCTGAAATAGTCTCCATTTCAAATATTCTATTCCATTCTCCCACATAAGCCACAAAATCTCCATTTGTTCAGTCAACAAAAATTGAGTGCCTACTGT
Organism: Avahi laniger; assembly: GCA_963575035.1. Classification (NCBI taxonomy): domain Eukaryota; kingdom Metazoa; phylum Chordata; class Mammalia; order Primates; family Indriidae; genus Avahi; species Avahi laniger. The sequence continues at coordinate 104,778 of CAUYSK010128996.1, forward strand.
GTGCCAGGCACAGCTCCAGGCACTAAGGATACAGCAGTAAATAAGACAAATACGGCCCCTGTCCTCACTTCAGTGGGAGGGACAGACGGTAAAGCACAGAGGTAGGTATCTAATAGAATGTCACGGACGGATGGATGATATGTGATGGATTGTAAGAACTATGAAGAAAAATAAAGCAGGATAAGGGGATTTAAATAGTGGTGGGCACGTAAGTATCAGGCCATTTTTGTCAGACCGTGCATGCCCCCTTCTCAGGCCCCGTAGTCGCAGAAGAGTGAGAATAAGAGGATAGCAATAGCAGAGTTCCAAAAGAATGGGGGAGAGAGTGGATTTTAAAAATTGGGCAAGGTAAGGAATTAAATTTACGTGGCTGTAATAGATCATTATCCACATGATGTAGATGGAAGAGGGTTGGGGGGATGTTTACACACTCAGATATCATCAGGGTGCCTCAGACTTCACCATTATTTTCATTTCTATGAGACCTGAAAGATTTTATTAATCTTCAGGAGTGGGGACTTAGAAGGTTTTTCCAAAGTAAATGTTTGCTAAAAGAATTTCGGATATGAGACATGAGAGATAGAGGGGGAAGGAGAAGCTGAGGTACCAAATAAGGGAGGAAAGAAATAGGGTAAATTACACAGAAAGGCGGTGATTTTCAGTGTGGCTCCCCGGGCGGATGGGGGCTGCAGCCCTGTGTTTGCGCTTTCTCTGGAGGGGCAGCAGGAGGAAGTGGCCCGCCCTGGAATGCTCAGTGTAACAGGGTTTTGTGGTTTAACGTCAATCAGGGAGAAAAGATGTTGCAATTCTGTTTCTTTTGTGAAACAATGTAAGTGGAATAGATCAGCGGTCCCCAATGTTTTTGGCACCAGAGACCAGTTTTATGGAAGACAATTTTTTCATGGATGTTGGCTGGTGGGGCAGGGGACCACAGGAATAGATGATCTCCTTGCAGATTTAATAGTCCATGGGACTGTGTTCTCCACAGTTAGGAAAGAAAGACTTGCCATCCCAGTGGAAGGGACTGGACATTCCCATATATCTGAGAACATTCACAGTTCCGAATGTGATTTTCTTGAGTGTCTGGGTTAGGCTACATTTCTGATTTAATTTATTTTACTAAGAAAAGAATACAGCACCCTCCGGTCCTCAGAGTGAATGTGTGAATAGAGCAAGAAGAAAGGGCGGCTGGCAGGTGGAACCCTTCCTCCGGCTAGTGCGGGGAATGCTAATAGGTGCCTTAGACGGCTGAGGTTTTTTGAAAAGTATTTTCTTATTTGTTTATGTTAGAGTTTAAAAAGCTGAAAAATGAAAGTGTCTGAAAGTGTTAATCCAACACTCTTTTTGTTGTTTTTGTTAAAGTTTATAAAGTTGAAGAAAAGTATGAGTTTGTTTCACGTACACACTAATCTGATATAAATTCTTTTTTTTTTTTTGCTATTTCATAGGGTAGGTACTTTTACTGAATATTATTTACTTAAGTAGGCAACAATCAAAGACCGAATTAACTGAATAAACAAAAAGCAAATGGGTGGGGGAGCCCCAAGAACCCAGGTCCTTGACGGGCCAGACGCCCCTTGTTGACCATGTTCGTCTGCATACTAAACGGTCATCTCTTTGCTTTCCCCACTTTTGCTTTGAAGACCAGTGCAGATGGAGCTGGTGACAGGCAGTTCACTAGAGTAGTTAAAATTCCTCCGGTCGTAGCAGTGTGTTAAGCTGTAGTGTTATTATTGTAACCGGCTAATTACGTAATGTCAACAGTCCAACGAGGTGGAGGATCGGTATTTATACAAGCGGGAACACGAGCCTCAGACTCTCCGGTTTGGGCACATTTTTCTGGGCAGGTTTTCAGTTTAATTCTTCTTTTTCTTTTCTAGGCTAGTTTATTCTTCATGGGTGATCCCTTTTCATATTGAGACACGTTGTATTAGAAACTGGAAAGGAGAGAGTCAGTTAAAGCTTGGGTTGCATTTTGCTACATGTGCTTCTTTCGCCCTTGCCATCCTGCAGATGGTCTGGCGTTGGTTGTTCAGCACCAGAACTGCAAGTTTTCCCTATGATTTCTGCTTGCTCCTCCATGCAGTGGATGTGGCCACGGTTTATGTAGGTTTCTTTATGTCTGTTCCATTACATTTAAGGCCTTTGATATATTCACACTTTTCTCTAAGAAGCTCATGGCAGAATGGAAATTTAAGAGATTTGTGTTCACACCATCATCTACCGTGATTACCAAGAATTCTGGTATGACTTAGTGGGTGGAATATGTCTTAGGAAAAAAATGCATAATTCTGACAAGATGCTTTTTGAAAAGTCCAACCAGCTGTTTTAAGTAGAACTGCAAAATTTATTCAAAGTAAATTTTGTTTCACTTGGAAGCAAATGTAGTTCTTAAGAATATGAGGTAAAGTAAACAGTGACATTTAACTTACTCAAAGTTTGTGCGATGTTGTCTTTGTATAGGGCCTTCTTTTCTGTTGTCAAACTGTGCACCATTCTACTGAAGTTATCCTCATATAACCTGAGGGGGTGGAAAGTTCTTCAAAGAGAAGCTTGATATGTGGCTATGTCTGTTCCATGTGGTATTGGACCTCAGACTGGACAAGGGATAAGAATTCTGGATACTGGTTCACATGGTGTATTAGTTTTCTCTTACTGTTGTAACAGATTACAACAAATTTAGTGACTTAAAGCAACACATGTTTACTAACTTGTGGTTTCATAGATCAGAAGTCTGACACAGGTCTTACCGGGCCAAAATCAAGGTGTAGGCAGGACTGTGTTACTTTCTGGTGCAGTGATTCCCAACCTTTTTGGCACCAGGGATGGGTTTCATGGAAGATAATTTTTCCATGGACAGAGATGTTGGAGAATGGTTTTGGGATGATTCAAACACATTACATTTATTGTACAGTCAACCCTCTCTGCTAATGAAAATCTGTTTTTGCAGCCGCTCCCCAGCGCTAGCATCACCGCCTCAGCTCCACCTCGGATCGTCAGGCATCAGATTCTCATAAGGAGCACAGCCTAGATCACTCCATGCACAGTTTACAGTAGGGTTAGTGCTCCTATGAGCATTTTCTGCTGCCCTGATCTGAGAAGAGACAGAGCTTATGCAGTGATGTGAGTGACAGGGAGCAGCTGTACATACAGATGAAGCTTCCCTCACTCGCTAGCCCACTGCTTACCTCCTGCTGTGCAGCCGGGTCCCTAACAGGTCACAGATGGGTATCGGGCACTGGGTATCAGGGACCTCAGTTCTGGTGGCTCTGGGGAAAGTCTGTTTCCTTGCCTTTTCCAGCATCTAGAAGAAGTGTTCTTTGGCTTGTGGTCTTCTTTCATCTCCAAAGCCAACAACATTGCATCTCTTTGACCATAGTCATGTCTCCCTCAGACTCTGACCTCGGCTAGGAAAGTTCTCTGACTCTGAGCCCACCTAGGTAATCCAGGATAATCTTAAAATCTTTCCATCTGTGGAGTCCCTTTTGTCATATAAGATAGCAGATTCACAGGGTCCAGGGGTTGGGATGTGGACATCTTTGGGGGCCATTATTCTGCCTAACACACATGGGTGGGGGCTTCTATGTAATACATTTTCCCCTGAACTTCCAGTGTTTGGCAAGAATTTTTTGATTGTATTAAGCTATTAATGAAGAAATAATTAACTTGGCATTAACTAAAACTCTTCCATACTATAAAATAATTTTCAAGGGTACAGCCCATTTTTTTTTATTTTTGTGCTGATTGTGTATCTGATGGATTGTGTAATTAAGAACGGGGAAAATCTGAGACATTAGGGAATAGCAAGGAAACACAAGTTTGTTAAACACACACACACACACACAATCTAGGCCTGGATTTGACTGATTTCCCTAGACATTCAGGGGAAAAAGGCCTAAACTATGTAAATTTTGTTGCCACAAATTTCAGTTTACACCCGTCTACCCTCCTGCAGGGCGGTGCATTTCTATTCTCATAGCCTTCACAGTCCCCTGCCCGCAGTGTGTGAAAACCAACGCACGTGTGTTCTAGAACCTCTTCCCCAGGTCTGGCCTTGCGTCTTGCGTCCTGGCTTTGCTGCTAACCAGCTGTGTGACTTGGGGCATTCAGTTCACTTCCTGTCTCGGTGTGAGAGGCTGGACTAGTAATTCTTAAGGTTCCTTTCAGCCTCAAATTCCTGTGATTCTGTGCCTCAAAACTGGCTGGGTCTATGTTTTCTAAATTTTTTTTTTAACCTCTGAAGAATCTTGCCTAGGAGAACCAAGGCCTAACTAAGCACCTTTATTTATCAGCTTTGTGAGTGTGTGTGTGTGTGTGTGTGTGTGTGTTCACATTATGCACACATGTATGTAATGTTTTCATTCAAATATGCAGGGACTTGTATCTGTTAACTACATATAGGATCTTTCCTCTGTCTTTTAATCCCTAAACTCTGTGGAAACTTGTTTATATAAAAGTAAACAGTTTGAAAACATAGGGATATTTTTAAATGCTTGAATAAATATTTAATTTATTTTTAAAATAGAGGATCACACCATTAACACACAGTTAAAATGTGCCTACTTTTAAAACTAACATATAAAATAGCTTTTTAAAAACTAATCCTTTCAATGATACAGACATACAGAATTGATCACCAGTGTTTCTTTATTTAATATACTTTCATTGCATTTACAAATTTGTGTGCTTCTTAAAATCATCGTGGGGATATTTCAGTACTTAATTTTGTAACACCTCTTTGTATCTGTTCTTGGAAGTATTGGCCTTTGCTTAGCTTGTCTTATTTCATTAGAGAGTGAAAAATGTCTCCTTTGATACAAGTGGGTGTTTGTAAAGATCCTCTAGTGTACAAGCTGAGGAAATCTTTAGGAAATGATCTATTTATTCTCAAAGAATTTAAAATTAAAGGACACAGAGATAAGCAAAACTGTAACTACGAGCATGCTTGTGTCCACCAGGCACCTGCTTGTGCAGGGTTGACGTGGGATGGCGTGACATCTCTTATTTCTTTATGATAACTGAGTTCCACACGTGTGCTGTACTTAAAGATGGCTTATCATCCTATCAAAGGTAACTAACCACGAGGGCTTTAAAGAGTTACAAAAATTACCATCCAGTATTCTTTGCTGTGGGTTTGAGGTGGGTGTTCAGATAGAACAGGAAACCTGTGTTGCTGAGGAATGTTGCCGAGAGGAGGAAGGGCCCTCTGAGCCCAGACCCAAATCTGCACTTTCTGGGCGGCATCCACTGAATACTTGCTGCTGACCAGGGGCTCATTGTTGGAATAATTCTTCCTTACATTGCAAGTGAGTTTGGCCCTTGTAACTTCCTTCTGTAGTTTTAATTTTAGGCCCTGGACCTATAAAGAATAAGTTTAATATAGTTCCATTATGTCTGCCCTCGAGGTTTGTAAAGACGACCTCCTGATTGTGAGTGTGAGCTCTGGAGTCACACCACCACTGACAGGTGTGTGACCTTGAGCAGATGACACAGCCTCCCTGTGCCCTGGTGTCTGCACCTGTTAAATGAGAGTAATGATAATAGCTACCTCATACACATACTGTGTGTCTGAATATATGTGTGGTGCATTGAAAATGCTCTACAGGTGCTGAATTAGTTAGAATTTTCAGTTTTTTTTTTTTTCAAGATTTCAGTCTTTTAAGTCCTTCAGGCATTTGTTCTTTAAAATAGTTTCTAGACCATTCACTGGACCATTTACCCTTCCATATTTAGAGATCATCTTATCAATATTCCTTTTAAATTAAGGTACACAGACTAGGTAAGATGCTGCAGATGTCATCGATCTGTCAGTTCATGGAAGGACCGTCTCTTTCCCTGGTTGCCACCAGCATTCATTCATGCCAGCCAATGTCCCCCTTAATTCCCACAGGAGCTGTGTTACCTGCGGCTCATACTGAACTTGTAGCCAGCAAAAGCCCTTGAGTCTTTTTCATTCAACCCGTTAAGGCAGATCTACTGTGTGTTCTGTACCTGTGCAAGTGGTTTTAAACAATTTAACACGTTTATCTTCATCCCGGTAAATATTTGCTTTCTTTGGTCTAATTGGTCATCTGTGAAAATATTCTAAAATCCTATTTCTGTTGAACGTATAAGCTATCTAGTGCTCCCTTCTAGGTTTGTGTCACCAGCAAATTAAACATGCCCTAATGTACCTTCACTCAAATTATTGGTGAAAATACTGGATATTCCAAAGGGTGGACAGTTCCAGAGCTTTGGGGCACATCAGGTTAGTCTCCACTGCCCCATCCAGGTTAGTCTCCACTGCCTTATTTATGCATTTTGCCAGTGACTTAGGCGGCTTGAGCTGCTACAACAAAATGCCATAGTCTGCATGGCTCAAGGCTGGGACGTCTTAGATCGGAGTGCTGGCAGATTCAGTTCTTGGTGAGGCTTCTCTTCCTGTCCTGCCAGTCTCTTGCCGTTGCCCCCGTGGCCCTTCCTGGGCGTGCATGTGCAGAGAGAGGAAGGGGAAGGAGGCTCCCTGGTGTCTCTTTTTCTAAGGGCACCAATCCCATTACGGGGGCTCCACCTCCATGACGTTACGCTCCATGGCGCCACCCTCATAACTCTGTCCAAACCTAATTACCTCCCCAAAGCCCTGCCTTCAAATCCCGTCACACTGGGGGTCAGGGCTGCGATACATGAACTGGGGAGGGGGCCTGCAAGCGTTCAGTCAGGAAGCACTGAGCGCCCGCAGCGTGCCAGGTGTGGATATAGGCCTGCGATCCCGTGCTGAACAAGACAAACTCACTGTTTTTGAGCGTATGGTCTAGCGTTTTGAGGCAGCTGGTGTAACTTCAGGTAGCGACAAATGCCACGAAGAAAAGGAGCAGGGTAGGAAGTTCAGCGTGAGGAGTTATGGTGGGTTCTGGGGATGTGAGGCTGGTTCGGAATTATCAGGGAAGGCTTCTCTGAGGTGACGTTAGAGCAGAGACCTGAACGATGTGCAGGAGTAAGTCTGTAAAGAATATTCTATTAATAAGTAGAATGGAAAACAAGAGAAGGATCCTCAGGCAGGAAAGAACGTGGAGTGGTCGAGAAGCAACAAGGACAGTGTAGCCCGAGTCGGAGGTCAAAGGCGGTGGAAGAGGCAGAGAGGGAATCAGGAAGGTCGCAGGGGCCAGGTGGTGGACTTGGAGCCACGGGAAGGAGTCTGTGTCTTGTCATAGGTGGACGGGGAAGCTGTGGGTAGGTTAACAAGCGAGAGCGTGGAGGACAGACGCCGGCGGGTGGAGAGTGGCCGTGCAGGGACCATGTGCACCCGGCTCAGGCTGGCGGCAGTGCGAGTGGTGAGAAGTGGACTGAGGCTGTCGTGACGCTGGAGCCAGCAGGCTTGCTGCCGAATCGGAGCTGGGTGGGAAAGAGGGAGCAGAGGCATCACGTGGAGCCCAGGCCTTTGCCCCAAGCAGCTGGGCGAATGGGGAGGCTGTTTACTGAGACAGGGAAACGGTGGAGGGGCGGGGTTTGATGGGGGCACGCAGAAATCAAGAAGTGTGTTTGGACACATCATCTTGTAGACACCTGTTAGACATCTAAGACGGGCTACGGATAGGCACTTGGAGCTTGGGGAGAGGTTGTAGCTGAGGTCGGATCTGGGAGACATCCTTCGAGTAGATCAACATTTCTTAGCCCTTTATATGAGCCATGTTGAAGAGCTTTTAAAAATCCATGTGCTTCTGACCCAACCCTGGAGATGTTTATTTAATTGGCTGGGGGAGGGGCTTAAAAAACTTAAAAAGGAGAAAAAAACTCCCTAGTTGATCGTCCCATGGAGGCAGGGTTGAGAATGGCTTGTATAAATGATTTTCAAAGAGGGAAGTAGATGAGATCATCTTGGGAGTGAATTTAGATAGAAAAGAGAAACTGTCAGAAGATTGAGCCCTGGGGCAACTGAGAAAGAAAGGAACTTGGGAAGGAGATTGTCCCTTGGTTCCCATGGCTGCTCTAAGTGTGGTTCTGGTGGCAGCATCGCGGCCGTGGGGCTGATCCAAGTGCCCAGCCTGCGGCCCCACCCAGACCTACTGAATCTGAATGTGCACTTAACAGGAACCCCAGGTGGCTTATATCCTCATTAAAGTTTGAAAACCCTGGTTTTTTATTGCGTTATCGGGACAGGGATGCTTCAGGTATGAATCCAGTCACTATTTTTCCCTCTCTCCCTCTATCTAGGCAGATGCAGATCTCTCTCTCTGTCTCTGTCTCTGTCTCTCTCTGTAGGGGTGTGTGTGTGTATCAACTCGGGGGAAATTAAAGTTGAAGTATAATGCTGTAGCCTTAAAGCCAGATTCTTGGTGGCGATGGGGGGAGTGATCTTACTTTTCTAAAATACTTTGCAAGAAAGAAGGAAATGGCCTTATTTTCTTTTGAATATTTTGAAATCTTGTCTCTGATTAATGAAGTTTTTGTGACTGAAGTTCTAAGAATTCATGCATTGTCAACTTGGTATGCCCCCTCTTTAAAAGTAGCTTGTAAATGATTAGATAGCTGATAGTTGAGATTGCACTTTGATTTCTTAAGTTTGTTAAAAAGGAGGTTTTTTCGAAAGTACGTGTCAAGTGGCTTCCTCATATTTCACAAGTTCAGTAAACTAACCCCTCTTGAATTAAGGTATTCAGGCTTTTATTATGTTCTTGAAATTAACGTGCTTAACCCTCCAGGCTTCATGCTGTAGAGCACCTCAGGGTGACCAGCTCCTGGACGCCAGCTCTTCAGGTGAATCCGCAGTAACTGAATCGCAAGGCCTTGCAGAGGCAGGGAGCATGGGTGTGGAAACAATTCATGCCTTGTTTTCCTTTTAGCTGTTGGACTTGCTGTGTTCATTTGCTACTCTTTTGTATCCCTAAAGGAACTTAGCACAGCAAATAGAAAGTCTGTTTATGATAAGGCAGAGTCTGAATAACAAGGGACATAATGGCAGTTTTACTGATGTTGTGCTGACACCGTGTTCAAATGCCAGAGTCGATTATTTAGTGCAGTGAGTGTCTTAACCAGGAATAGTTAGGGGCAAGTGGGAGTGGGACCAGTGGGGTGAGTATCAAATAGTCAGGGTCCGCCTAGCTTTTCTTCTCTGCTTTTAAAAGTTAATCTACTATGTGGTTGGTGACGAAAAATATAGGCAACTTCAATTGCATTTAAAATGCTTTATTTCTCAAATCAGATTATGGGTATAATGGGTTATCTTTTATATTATTACTCATGTTCTTTGTAGGTCAGAATAATTTAATAAACAAAGATAATCTATTAACATTTATAGCAAACACATTAGAATTTTACACACTCTATTCCTTTTTTATGCATTTTAGTTTTAGAGTAATACCTGTTAGGGATAGAAAATATATAACCGCCCAAAAGACTCTAAAATAGAAAGCAGGAGCATCCCTCCTCTCTCATACCCTAATCCTGCTTTCCAGGGATAAGTGCTTGTACTGTGTTCTGTTCTTAAATTCTACTGGTTACCATTACCTCAAATAACATGTTTCCATTTCTGGCTTTCTTTAGGCTTACACAGTGTCAATTTAAGATGCCAAGTGGTCAAGTTTAGATGACTTCTACCTCCTACCTCCCCTTCAGCCTGGCTCCTGATTTTTGTCCAGTGTCTTGTTATTTTGATATTGTTAGAGTTTATAACGTTCTATTCTGTAGCTGTAATTAATTACTCTGCTATATGTAGAGATTGATCCTAAAAATGGAAGTACCATAAAAACAGCATTTGCAGTATTAGGATTATATAAACATGGTTCACTGCAGTGTAGTTGGATCTGTGAAGAAGCAAATAACCTGTATCACCTGCTGCACTTTTAGGTTCAGTGGATTCTTTTTAAATTTCTTTTCCATTTTCTTCATGTCTTCTAGATCATATTCAGCCATTCATGTTTCTTATATGACATATCATCTTCTAGAAGTCTCCTGTGGTTTTCTGTGAAAGGATTGGGGGGTTGTGGAGCTTGGGAGATCCTTCTTGAATAATTTAGTTTTTTCATTTGAAGTGCAGTATGAGGTATTTGAGAAAATAGTTTGGGGTCATATTGTGGGGATTTTAAGTACCAACAAGAAAGGTTTGAATTGAGTTTGGTAGAGAAGGAATTAGAAAAGGGTTGAACAGACAGCTGATTTGATAAAAGCTATATTGTAAGAAAGTGAATCTGACAGACATATATAGGATGGAGGGACGTAAGAGGCAGCAGAAATGCTGTCACCTGATAGTTAACCCTGTGCTGTGTGTGGACTCCGAAAATATGAAAATGAATGAGCTCCAGCCCTGCCCTCATGTAGCTCACAGCCTGTGGAATATGAATAGCTAGTTGCTTTGCCTAAAAAAAAATTTAGTTAAACAATTTTTTAACATATTGACTGTCACATTAGAAAAAAGAATTTTCCCCTGGGGCCACAGTGTTCTATTACAAAAATAGAATTAAAACTTTGAAAACAAAACGATCCTTTCTAATTTAATAAAAAATATGTTATTTTTTATTGTTTTCTGTGCGTGAGTTATAAGCAATTTGAAAAATAGTTCTTGTGGCTCTCAGGGTGAAGAGATCTGTGAGTTACATATGCTTCACGAGGCCCCAGACTCCAGACTAATGTGAGTTAAATACAACTCACATGGCAGTTAATGGTAAAACATACAGATGTGTAATGTATTGGGAAGATGTTCAAAAGCTGTAATTTAATCTGTTGCCATGGCCAAAAATATTCTGGTTATCCATTTTCTCATTATCTTAAATTTTCAATTATTATGAATGCAGTTAGCATGATCTGTTATCTTCTTAGGCAGTATCTATTAAATGCTTAATAAAAGTAGCCTCAGATGCACACATGGATGGTTGCTTGGTTTTATATTCTTTGCTATATATTTAATCACCTGGAAATATAAAAAAATATATATATGATTTTTGTATCATAGTTCATTTTGGTTGGAAACACATGTTACACATCCTATTGTTAAGTTATTTAAAGGAAAATAAAAGGTTGGATTTGGGCTTGTTGGAACTGACTTAGTAAACCTTTTCCCCTTAAGTTGCTCTTATTTCTTATTTTTGGTGATCAGTATACTTGAATTGGAATACTTTGGGGTGGGGAGGAGAGCTTCGGTGAAACTACTGATATAAAATAATAATTTACCTATTGGTAAAATTATTCATTGCAAATGGATATTTCTTTTACTTTCCAGTAGCATTTCTTGTGCAGTCATATGATGGAGAAATTAGAAAAGGCAATTAGGATCTTCTAGTAGCACTCACTTTAGTACCGTGGGATATTTACAAGGCATTTTTAAAGCATCATCTCCACCAGACTTAATCAATGATGAAAGAGCTTAGCTGAAAGAAGAAGGTACAACTTAGCTACATTCAGTTTTCTGTTACTACTTTTTGAAAACCAAGATTCCAAAGCATATGCATGTGTAGGGAGGCTTTTCTTTTTTAAATGAAAAGACTTGTGTTTTAAAGACCTTGATTCTACCCTGTGGATTTCACAGGATTGGTTTTATATCCTAGTAATAAGTTTATTTCAAAGTAAAATGATGTTCTCCTGAAGTAATTATTCAGCCCTTACTCTGTAAACTGTACATTTAATTGACTAGCAGAACACTTTGAAGAATAATAATGGGAATACACATATTGTGTATGAGTTCTTCCGCACAGCAAAACCGAGGAGGTAAAAGCCAGCTTGGGTTGCCTGCCCACAGCTGAGCTCGTCTCTACTTTTCCTAATGACGTGGTAGCAGGTTGTGGTAGACCTTGGAGTATTGAGGCTGGCTCGATTTGAGTTCTGTAGCTTAATTCATATTCTCATTTTGTTTTCTTTCCAGATGTCTACTCCCCGCTCTCTCTCCCATACCTCATCACTACTCTTATTCTTGAGATTCCACCCCAAAAAGGACAAAATCATCAAGAATAAAATTTTTCTTTTGAAAGGTTCAATTGCCACAGTTTTACTAGAGATTATAAATCATAGTCTATTCCTTTGCCTTTGGCCAGAACCAAACTTGTGAGACTGTCGTATTTTTTAAAGTCTCCAGTGAAAGAGGTATCATAATCCATTGCAATATTTAACAGCCCTGTGTCAGAAAACCCTTTTATTCAACTTTTAAATAATGCACTCACCAGTTAAGCCTGTGTTTTTTCTTCAGTGAATACGAAGCGGACGTACTCTGTGTGTCAGACGTTTTCATGCTATTTGAAGACTTGCTCCAACACCAGGCCACTGATACATCTCATTTCTTCAGCTTGTCTGCCAGTATTTTCCAATACTTTTATCATCTTTCTCTCTGCTCACCGAATACACCACAGTTCTCCGTTCCTTTTGTCTGTGGTATTCAGAACGTATCCTGGACATCGAGAGAGAGGCCACCTGGTGCTGGTCGAGGGCCAGATTGTTGCAGAGACCGTTTTGATACATTACATGCTCTCATTTCTGCCCAGGGATGGATTTCCTTTTGGAAAAGTAGCCTTCTATGCACATTATGCAATCTCTACACCTCTGAACTTCAGATTCTTGTCTGTCCAGTTCTGCCATTCTCTTGGTAGCTTGTTATTCATTGTGATGCTTTTGTGTCTCCATTTCTGTGTGCAAACGTAGTCACCTGTCTGGCATTGGTAGTCATTTCTAATCTTTTTTCCTAAGTGCTGCTACTGGTTTATTTTTTTGATATTTTTATATTGAGGTAAAATTTACATATGTGAATTATATTTCTTAAGTGTACAATGTAATAAGTTTTGATAACGTCCCACTCAAGATAGAGAATAAATTCACAGTCCCAGAAATTTTCTTTATGCCACTGTTTGACTTATTCCCCACCTTCCATGTGTAGCTCCTGTTCTCATTTCTATCACAATAGGTTTGTCTTACCTATTCTTGAATGTCATAATGTATTCATAGAGTATTTGTTCTGATTCTTTTTACTCACACGTGTCAATAATCATTTTTTAAAATAGCTGAGTGAGATTCCACTGTTGATATGCTCTCCTATTGATGGACATTTGGGGTGTTTTCAGTGTTTGGTATTATAAATAGTGCTGCCACGAGCATTTGTGTACAAGTCCGTGTGTGCACATACATGTTCATTTCTCTTGGGTTAATACCTAGGAGTGGAATTGTTGGATCAAGGAGTAGCTGTATGTATAACTTCATGAGAATTTATCGAACAGTGTTAGACTCCCACTGGCAATGTATGTGTGTTCCAGTTGCCCCACGGTTTTTACAGCATTTTCTGTTGTCCATCTTTAAATTTTAGTCATTCTAATGGATGTGACATACTATCTCATCATGGTTTTATTTTGCATTTGTCGATGACTGATGATGTTGGGTACTCTTTCGTGGCCATATATGTATGTGTCTGTATATATATATCTCTTCCTTCTCGAAATGTGTATTCAAATCCTTTGTTTTTAAAGTGAATTGTTTGTTGATTAGTAGGAATTCTTTTATTTCTAGATTTGAGTCCTTTGTCAGATATCCATATCCGTATTATATCTATATATCTATATATATATATATATACACAATATCTTTCCCAGTCTTTGGTTTACATGTTAGTTTTTTCATTTGTCTTTTGATTAACATAATTTTTCAATTTTGATGAAGTGTCCCATATATCAGTTTTTATAGGTTAGTTAGGCTTTTTTTTTTTTTGCCTGCATCATCACTAAGATATTTTCCTATATTTTTTCCTAGAAAACTTATAGCTTTTAGCTTTTACATGCTACATTAATTTTTGTATATGGTGTGAGGTAGGAGTCAAGATTCATTTCCCCCCATGGGCTTCTAATTATTCCAGAATTATCTTTTGAAAAGACTTTATTTTCCCCAATGGAATTGCCTTGGCACTTTTGTCTAATTGTTCATATATGTGTGGGTCTATTCTGATGATGTTTTAGTTTTGAAACTGTGACCTGTGTTTCATCTTTAATCTTATATGAGCATGCTCTCTCCAGGGTATTAAAGTAAATACTGGATAAAAAAACTAAAACTAGGCAATTGAATTTGATTGAGGCCTTACCTGACCTCTTTATTTAATACTAAAACCTGTTTCCACACAGACCTCTCCCTCTAGATTTCTGAACCTCCCTACCTTCCTGGGTTTCTGCAAAGATTAGATAAGATGCAGGCAGAGTTCCTGGAAAGTGATCATTCCTCCTGATCTGGCCCCATGCCTCCTGGGGTTAGGGGGGAGGCCCAGAGTGGGGCAGTGGCTGGAGAAGGGCAGATTCTTTGGCAGGAATCTGTTTTCCAAATAGGTAGAAACTTGACCTTTTACCAGGAAATATTTCCCATCCTGCTATGAATCCTCAAGATGGTAACTCAAGTTACTTCAGGGAATTTTCCCAGTAAATTTTCCTGTTCTCTACAAAATAACAATCATAATTATCAAACATGAGGAAACAGAAAACTAATATTCAGGGCAACAAGTGACATGAATTTCCTGCATTTTACTTTAGTGACTGCATTCTCAATAGCTGTCTTCCCTTAAAGAAATTCGTAAAATTTGTTTTCTTTCACGATTTATCTGTCAGTTAGGCACTCCCTTTTTAAGACCATCCAAGAAAAACATTTTATGTCAACTACTTGACTATTTGCTCATAACTACCAAATGAGCTTGTAAGGAAAATGTTTGTTTGCTGTGATTTGCTGCACAATTTGTTTCACATTTTTCAAATGCCAGCTATTTGCTTAGTACAGGACATTCAACTGCCCCTTCCCAGAATGGGCCGTGTTTTTAGTTCTGTCCAATTAGCGGTACTTACTGACATTGCGCCAGCTGTGCCCTGGGTTTCCCAGCAGCCTTAGGAAGTAGAGTGAAATTCCTCCTTGGGTACTCCTGCCACCTCCCATGGCTCAGAATCCAGTGCCACCACCCACTATGTTCTTAGGAGGGCACTTTCGAAAAGGTAGATTAGCAGTCTGTCCTTAATGAAGAGTACCCAAGACACATAAATATGTGTTTGCATATAATGTGCTATATTTTCAAAGCTGGTGAGCATGACTGTCCACAGAATTGTCTTTTTAGTTGCTTCTCCTTTGTATGTGGTCTTCTTCCACTTACCTCTCCACACCTTAGCATTCAGCTCACTAGAGATAACATATGCTTTTTTTTTTTTCGTTTATTCATCCAGCAAGAATTTATTCACAGACACTGGGGTGGGTGTTAGTGATACAAAGATGAGTGAAACACAGCCCAGATCTCTAGGTGGTTATAACCTATTGGTGGAAACAAGTTGTAAACAAAGTGAGAAGATAAGAGCCATGATGACAATGTGTGTAAGACGCTCTGGGCATGCACAGGAGTGGCATCTTCTCTAGACTTTGGTAGGGGAAGGCTGGAAGGCAGTGTGAGCTGGGCCCTGGAGGACAGGTGGCCATCACATCTGGGAAGCAGGGACCACCACAAAGACCAGACCTGTAATCTTGGCCTGATTTACACCTGATTCCAAACAACAGAAGCAGCCCTCCTAGACAGACGTAAAAATGCAGGTGAAAGAAATACAGCATGATTCTCACCTGCAGAGGTATAGTGATTTTTAGACATGTGCTGGAGACTTTTCAGGTGGGGAGGTGGAGGGAGGGACGGGCTGTCCTTGGTGAATTTTGGTGGAGGAGGAATGGCATGTATGAGGTTAGAGGTGATGACAGCAGATGATTTGCTTGCTGAGGGCGGAAAATATGAGGTGGAACGGTCAACCCAAATGGAGGGCTATAAAACTCATGATTTAGAACATTAATTTGATTTAAGAAGTAATTGGAAACTCTCTCCAGATTGTAAAGTCATAGATGATGTGGACATAACCATGTTTCAGGAATTACTCTTGCTGCTCTGGTTATGTTTTGCTGGTTCTCTTCCTATCTTTCTAGGTCCTAATTTTTCCTAAATATAGGTATTTCTTAAACAATGCCCCTCCGTCCTCTTCTTCCCCTACAACATTGCCTTTCAAAGCATGCTCTGGGTGCTCCCTCAGGCCCTCTGGGACTGGTAGGAGAGGGAAGTCAGGGTGGTGGAGCCTGACCCCACACCCCGCAGACATATTTCAATTTGTTTTCTATATTGTAGTTCCTAGAAAAAAAAAATTAGCCAAGAATCTTAAGAGCAGTTTTCCATTTTGAAGTTTGGAAAACTGTTTTTCATTTTCTCTCTGGGTGTTTAACATACTCTTTCGCCTCGCCTTTGCTATGTAAGTGATTACAGCCCAGGGAGTTTGGTAAGAAAGCTGCTGCTTTGTCTCCTCTCCCGCTACGCTACCCCTTCGCAAAACCGGTCCTACCCCCACAGCAGCAAGGCTGGAGACGGTAATTGGCTGTTGCTGTTTGGTCCAGAGTTGAGTTAGGAACTCCATGAGTCTGGGGGAATGGACTACAGGAGCTGGGAGGGGAGAGGACGAAGTGTGAGTAGGGGCTGCGTGTGCGCAGGGGTGTGGACACAGCACATGGAGAGCGTGCTGACTCGAGCTAGCGGGGAACCGCCGGCACCAGGTCTGGAGTTGAGGAGGAGCGCTGGCGGGCTGGCTGGCTGGACAGAGTCCGCTTGAGGAGAAAGCTGAAGAGAATGAGTATGCAAGAAAAGGGGACACCGGGATAGTAGAATAAGGGCAAAGAAGAGTAAGTGCGAATGAAGAAACATGTTTTTTCTTAATTTCTGTCTACTTACAGCTGCCATCTTCAAAGTGCTTGGTAGATTTGATTAAAGTTAGTATGGTTAGAAAATTTTATGTGGCAAATTCGGGGTGAGTGCAAGCTGGAAGTTTAAGGAAATGATCATCAGATGAAAATTCCCCAGCACAGTGCTCCCCACGAATAACTGTTAAAGGAAAGAGCAAACAAAAGAGGGACTGTTGCGGGATTATGGGATTCTCAGTCCCTTCTGAAATTGCTTTGCAAAAATAACTTGTTATATTCATCTTGGATGTCTGTTATATTGAAGTGGAAACATTTCAAGTGATGGCCAAATCATATTTGAGTGATTATCTGACCCAGACATCTTGAGGACAATACTTAAGACTTAACTGTTAAAGACTCAGTATTTTCATGAAATTCTGTTAGGGTATCTTGATAGATATTTTACTTTGTAGGGGAATGCCAATATGTATTTTCTTGTACAAAGGACATTTAAAAAAGATTCTCTCCTCAACCCGTTTTGCTACTTGTTACTCTGTGTGGAATTTTCTATTACTGTGATTTCTTTGTGCCTCAGTCCTTTCTGGAAAGTTTTTGAAAGTCATGTTGGAATCAGCCAGAGTTTGTGCCCATTTAGATATAACTAAATTATTAAATTATACACATTTTATGGCTGTTCCCACTGTAAGAGTATCTTCTATATAGATTTTCTTTTTAGTAGGTCATTGAATCTTTTTTACTTTATGGAGCAGTAAGAAATGCATGAAGGAATTTGAATTTAGAGAGGCTGTCTTGCATATATATCTGGGCATTGGCATTTAGAGTCTATAAAATAAATTGACAGTGAATGTTTTATTTACCTGTTAGAATCTCAGCTAGATCATCAAGTAGCATTTTGCCCAATATATTGGAATACACTCGATGGTAAGAAATGGAGGTATAAAGCATTTAATAAAAAATATGAGTATGCAGATCACATGAGGATTTTAATGTCTTACAAGACAACCTGGATATGTGATTTAGAAACAGAAGTTACTTGAAATGTAAAACTGGTCTACTGTCACACTGATTTTTACATGAGCAAAATAGTCGCTGTTTATTGAAATGCGTTTTGGATGCAAAATTGTTCTAATACTTGGCCTGTCTAAACTGCCAAGCTTCTTGACGAAGCTGGCAGCGTGAATGACAGCCACAAACCCAAGGTTAGGCTGCAGAGTCGGCTTCTCTCTGGCTTTCGCTCCTTGTAAGCCTCCCTTTCATGTGTAGCCAAGTGAAAGTCTCCAAGTGAAATGTAAGCCCTGCAGATCCGCGGGGGCCTGGCCTGGTGAGAGGGTGCAGAAGAAAGGAGCAGTTTGGAAAGCCGGCCCAGGGCGTGTGGAGGGCAGAGGGCCCGCTGACGACACGGCTCTGAGACCTTTCTGAGGAGACGAGTGAGAAGGCAGTGCCTCCGTGGACCCTGGGCGTACTTTGCCCCGAGGAGGCCTGGGCTTCAAACCAATTGTTTTGGCTTATCCTTCAGATGTTGGGAAAGGAAAATGTGTTCTTTTATTGCTCTCCTAAGTTGTTTTACCATTTGTCCTTAATCATCTGCAGTCTGTGTGGGAATAAGTCTTTTCAGAGATCGCTGAACTTTGCTTAATTTGAAATCAGAGTAGAATTCATTTTATTTAATGTTGGAAACCTTCTTTTGGGAAACTTAACAGAAACTGGCTTTCTAGCCTCTTAGAATTTAATTGAAAAAGAACATAGGAAAACACAATCAGGTGCACAGATGTTGCTCGTGGGTTAGATTGTCATCAGCTTTATGATTGTTTCTCTGTGATTGTTGGTCATGGAGATAACCTTAGCAGTCAAGATTTAGCAAATCTGTGTGAATTAATGGGTTTGCAATTGGATCGGGGGAGTGTAGCCCCAAGCCTACTGTAATGTATATCACTGTTATCATGATAAGAATTCTCCTTGCCGCTCGTTCTGTTAGAATACTGGATGATTTTGGGAACATGTAGATTTGCTTTGTGGAAAAGTTAATAAGTCCATTAGGCCACTGGTGTGTGGAAGTGATCTGTAAAGAAATAAATTCCTTCAGTTCCCACATCAGCATATCACAAAAGAACCATATTGTGAACCGTTTGGAATTTTACAGATCTCTTCAAGGAGCAGTTCAGAATGGTTTCTAAGAGTGCTGAGTCTGTGTCTTGGTGCATGGATTTGGCTGGCGTGGAGTTGGACAGAGTGGGCCAAACAGAGCTAATTGAGGTGGAGGAAAAAACAGGCCATAATGGTGAATAGAGTTATTTGTCACCGGGTTTGTAATAGGATTTTCAATTAATTCATGCAGGCTTCCAATGCCTTACATTAGCCCTGTCAAGATGAACTACAGCCACATCTAAAATGCCATCCCCTATTAAACGGTGCATGTCAGTGAATTTGTAATTTCCTCTGTTTAACCAGAAGATGAATGGATTCTACTCAGAAAACAAATGTGTGCTTCAGAAATGCACGTTTCAAAATCCTGAACACTTCCTAGGAGGAACATTCTTTGCATTGTTATACAGTGAATATGTATTAAAAATGTAATTGCTGTGTGAATTCACCCACGAGGAAAAGCATCCAGCTGCATAGAGACAAATGCATTGTCAGGTGCCTCATTTCACTGGTGAGCCGGCTTTTGCACTGGGCAGTGATGACGACGATGATGATGGCTCGCAGGGCCCCATGTCGGGCCATTTGAGGTGTGGTTTACATACATGAATTCACTAAATCCTCATAGCAACCCAAATGAAGAAAGAGGCACAGAGAGGTTGATCTGCCCAAGATCACACAGCCAGTACGTGGGCTTGAATCCCAGGTGGGATGGCTGTGGAGTCTGTGCTTCCAACCAGCACCCTATACTAGCTGGTTATAGTCTCGTTAGCTATGTTACAGGAGTTGAGTTTAGTGCAGTACTTGTCAGTGCTTTGTCATAGTGATGTTTACTGCTGTTTTATCTACTGATACCGTTATTTCCTCAAACCTGTCTTGGGAAATACTGTTAAGTTGTTCTAAACAGGCTTCAAGAAATACACAGTTTAGTAGACAATATAATGGGGCATCCGTGAGGGCAGAGGAAAATTAGAATTCTTCCTTCCACATGGTTGGACACTGAATGTACTATGAGCAGAGTACACAGGATTGTGAAGGACCAGAGTTCCTGGTGGGCATTTCCTTTCTGGGCACAAAGGGCACAGCAGAATTGCTTACAAGATTAGGTCAAGACAGAAATAACAGGAGTCATGCCATTAGAGGCCAGATCTTAAGACAGGGTCCAAAAGTTAGAGAGCATAGGAGCTTGTCAGTCCTTCTGGAAGGCTCACCTCCTGTCTTCCCAGGACATTGGCCTCTCAGAGCAGCTCTAATTAACCAACTGTATCAAGTGGACCAAGCCAAGGCAAGATGACTGCCAGGAGCATTTTGCAAGCAAGAATTACGATTCTTAAACAAAAATATTTAGCAAAGAAGTTTGGTTTATAGGTAGGCCAGACTCCAAATCTCCAACTAGAGTCCACACTGATTGTCGAATACTGTATTGTGAAGTTCTGTTGCCATCAAGGGCATAAAACTTTGATCTGCTTTGTTTTGTGATATGAGTGATATGAGTCATGCTGCTAACTATTGCTCTACTTTATTGGAAAGATTAAACTTGTAAAAAATAAAAATTCAACTAGTTTAGGCCTATGTCTGGCACATAGCTGTCTGCCTGCCTGCTGCCCCCTTCGCGTCCATTTTCCTCACACGGGGGTCTTGCCACGCCCGTTGTGCTTCAAACCCTGAGGGACTTGCTGTCGCCTGAAGGACACAGCAGTTTAAACTCTTTCACAGTCATTTCAAGACCCTCCCTAAACTGGCCTCTGTCTCTCCCCTATTCGTTATGCTCCGTAATTCCTGTGCAGGAACGCCGCAGTCTCCACACGCCCAGTCCCTCCGCACAACACGCGACTTCTCTGGCGCGGTCCCCTCTGCATGCAGTGCCCTCACTTTTTTATTCTTCCACTCCAGCTTGGCCTGGCTAACTCCTGCGCATCCTGTAAGACTTGGCTGGTGTGTCACCTCCTCCAGGAAGTGTTTCTTTCCCCAGTCACCAAACCCCAGAGACCTGTGTTCTTCGCCCCCATAAATAGTGCATGTATCTCTATCATTACATTTAATACACTGTATTATAATCATTTCTTATGCCTTAAGGAACACGTGTGCCTTATTCCTCCTTGACATCCTCAGCACTAGCATATTGCCTGGTAAAAAGCAAAAGCTCTGTAAATGTTTTCTTGTTAATGAATAAGGGAATAAGGACACAAAACGCAGGTATTCTGTAATCCCCTTCACTGGATTATTGAAGACATGTTTGGTTTGCCATTTATTCTCTGAATCAATGAAAGCAGCATTGCCCAGAGAGTCCAGAGATATTAAAGTGACAACTAGTGCTCAAGAATGGGCACCCCTAATACAGTTGGGAAGTATCATTTAATCCATTTGATTTAATTGCCTTAGGGGTGCACCCACAATTTTAAACTTGTCATTTAAAACAACAGTGCAGGCCGGGCGTGGTGGCTAACGCCTGTAATCCTAGCTCTCTGGGAGGCCGAGGCAGGCGGATTGTTTGAGCTCAGGAGATTGAGACCAGCCTGAGCAAGAGTGAGACCCCGTCTCTACTAAAAATTGGAAAGAAATTAATTGGACAACTAAAAATATATAGAAAAATTAGCCGGGCATGGTGGTGCATGCCTGTAGTCCCAGCTACTCGGGAGGCTGAGGCAGGAGGATC